>LPNX010794155.1:420922-492534 GCA_001517045.1 Pseudotsuga menziesii | reverse complement strand
AAGAACTCAACTCTTGAAGAACTTCTTATCCACCTCAGCATTTGGATAAGAAACGATGCGACTATGAATGAAGAAGACAATGAAGCTGAAGGCTCAAGAAAAAGTCTACCCTCGAAACAAATAAAGATAAGTATTCAATTGTCATTTCATTATATTATTTTGTTATGCATTTGTTTATATTCAGTTGTTGTATTATGCATGATAGGATGTTTGCATTAATGACAGCATACTACTAATATGCATGTGATGGGTAAGTAGCTCATGGTGCTATACAAATTCTCCATTGCTACTTATCTAGAATGAAACCTCTTTGCTGACATATTGGATTAGTGTACAATCTCAATGTTGTCTTGGTAGAGATGGAAGGCATCTAGAAAGTTTCAGTGAGATATGGATGAATGTTGTATTGGCTAAAGTAGTTGCATGATCATATATTTATGCATAAGAATTTTCCAATATGAATTTTCCTTATGAAATGTTTCTAACCATGCAAATGCATTTGACTTGTAGGAAAGATCGCATACATAATCGCTTACAAGCAAAGAAGAATGAATACATGTTCCGAAGAACAAGTGACGACAGTTTCAAGACAAAGAATAATATGATGAATGCAGTGACATCATTGATGCAGAACCTTCCAGTTCAAGAAGAATGATGTCAGGGCGTAGTATCGAGACCTGAAGAGAAGTTCATAGTTCCATCATGCAGTAGATGGAAACATCGTGGGATACAAAGCAAGATTCGTAGCATGAGGCTTCTCATGAAAGGAAGGCCTAGACTACGAAGAGACATTTGTAGCCAGTAAGAGTTGAAACACATACATGATGAGATTGATGAAGATCTTAACCTTTGCTACAAGGTTGAAGATGCAAGTCTATACACTAGATGATCACATAAAAGATTAGTAGCATAGGAAGCTACTTTTCACTCCGGTACAGAATGTTTCAGTGCATAGAGTATAGGAGACAGAGGGAGTATGATGCTCTGTTTCAGAGGGAATGACTATAGAATATCTTGAGGTTCGACATGGTACAACAGGATGGGAATATTACTGATGACTCTAGGATTTACTGAGAGTAAAGTGATTTCCAACCTTTGCTTCAAGGTTGAAGGAAGAAGACCAGTGATGTTCCTGTTATGTGTCGATGCACTATTGTTCTAGGCATGGAAGTGTGGCAGAGTATGGATGGAATCTTCCTTGGACAAGGGAAGTATGCAGTAGAGATCCTGAAGAGATTTGGGATGATGGACTGCATGGCCACACCTATGGAATCGAACCTGAAGCTATTGAGTGATGCTTCTTCAAAGACGGTTGATACTACGATGTATTGTCAGATGATTGGGTCCTTGATGTACCTGAGACCAAATATTTGCTTTACTGTGAACACATTGAGACATGTTCACCTGATGGCTGCAAAGCATGCAGGGGTACAGTTTATTATGGGCTCAAGTACGATGTGAATCAAAAGATTAACCTGGAGGGTTATGTTGATTCAGATTGGGAAGGCAGTGCCATCGACAAGAAGAGTACTTCAGGATGTTGCTTTAGTATGGGATCAGGTGTGATCTCTTGGTTTAGCAGGAAGCAATCTCGTGTGGCACTGAGTACAGCTGAAGCAGAGTATGTCGCAGCTTGTTCAGCTAGTTGTGAGGCAGTATGGCTGCGGAAGCTACTGTCTGATATATTTGATCTCCAGTTGGATGCTACTTGTATACATTGTGACAACCAGAGTTGTGTGAAGTTGTCAGAGAATCTAGTGTTCCATGACAAGTCGAAGCATATCAAGATCAAGTATCACTATATCAGGGATATGGTGCAGAGAGGAGCTATGAAGCTCCTGTATGTTGCAACGGAGGAACAGATAGCTGATGTATTGATGAAGCCATTGGCGAGGCTGAAGTTCGAGTACTTCAGAGAGAGACTTGGTGTTCTCCAGATTGAGGCTTCCTCCCAGAGACAGTGATGTGTCCCAAAGCCATTCTGACGAGGAGGTCAGATGTAAGGGCTGAGCCATTCTGTCATGGTGAGAGGATTCAGTTCCTTCCATGTCAGATATGAGTGCTAGAGATCCAAATCCATTCTGACGAGCAGGTCAGATGTAAGGGCTAAGCCATTCTGTCATGGTGAGAGGATTCAGTTCCTTCCATGTCAGATATGAGTGCTGAGATTGAGCCATTCTGATGAGTAGGTCAGATGTAAGGGCTGTGCCATTCTGTTCATGGCTAAAGGATTTAGTTCCTTCCATGTCAGATGTAAGTGCAGAAATCTCTCCTCATTGTGGGTGAGAGTCTTCCATCATTGTGGCGGAGGTGGCTCCTTCCTGGATGGGATTTTTCCATTCTGACGAGCAGGTCAGATGTAAGGGCAGTGCCATTCTGTTCATGGCTAAAGGATTTAGTTCCTTCCATGGAAGATGTAAGTGCAGAAATCCCTCCTCATTGGAGTTGAGAGTCTTCCATCATTGGGTGGGATTGTGCCATTTTGACGAGCAGGTCAGATGTAAGGGCATAGCCATTTTGTTCATGGCTAAAGGATTTAGTTCCTTCCATGGCAGATGTAAGTGCAAAAATCTCTCCTCATTGGAGTTGAGAGTCTTCCATCATTGGGTGGGATTGTGCCATTCTGACGAGCAGGTCAGATGTAAGGGCAGAGCCATTCTGTTCATGGCTAAAGGATTTAGTTCCTTCCATGTCAGATATAAGTGCAGAAATCTCTCCTCATTGTGGGTGAGAGTCTTCCATCATTGTGGCGGAGGTGGCTCCTGCCTGGATGGGATTGTGCCATTCCGACATGGTGAGAGGATTAGGTTCCTTCCATGGTCTAGATGCCACATCTGGTATGAAAAAGGCCCAGCTCTGTGATGCCTCATCTAGTATGAAAAAGGACTAGCTCTATGTGGATGCCACATCTGGTATGAAAAAGGACCAGCTCTGTGATGCCTCATCTAGTATGAAAAAGGACTAGCTCTGGGAAGACACATCTAGTACGAAAAAGGACTAGCTCTGTGTGGATGCCACATCCAGCATGAAAAAGGGCTGGCTCCGTGAAGACTCATCTAGTATGAAAAAGGACTAGCTCTGAGTAGATGGTACATCCAGCATGAAAAAGGGTTGGCTCTGTAGAACTTCCGATGACGAGATAGTATACACATGATGATGACCAGTGGAGATCCAGATCGAGCTATGATCCAGATCCAGTTATGATGACTCTGAGAGATCCAGATCGAGTGATGATCCAGATCCAGCAGTGATGATCCAGATCGAGAGATGATCCAGATCCAGTCTAGTGATGTTGATCCAGATCGAGTGATGATCTAGATCCAGTGATGCCATTTTATGATGATCCAGATCAAGAGATGATCCAGATCCAGATGACTTGAAGACAAAGATGACTCAAAGACGAAGATGATCTAGTTGATGCAGAGAAGAAGACCAGTGCTAAAAATTGTGTCGAAAGAATACCTTCCTAGTTAAGAGGGAGTGTTGATGTATATGTAACTTCGGAATGTATTCTTATATGTATTTTATATATTGTAACCCGATGTTTATTCCGGGATGTTTCTATTATGTATTTGAGTCATATTGTATTACCCCGATGTTCCGATCGGGAGGATTATTAATGTAAACAAGTCTTGTCAAGTCCTTAGGTAAGTCCCCACAGTTTCGGGGCACTTGGGTTATTATACACTAATTAAGGTGTAGGCTCAAGTAATTAATTATAAGTTAATCCTACATGGTTGAGTGCACTTCAAGTCAACGGAAGAATATAAATAGAGAGTGAGAGTCTCTCTATTTATCACTTGTGAATTACATCACTTGCTCTCTCAAGTGTGGCACACCTTTGGAGAAGGAAATACTTTGGCTTGACAGAAGACAGAAGGCTGCTGTTGTGTTGGGAGGTCATCTTACTGTTTTGGGATCACATCTTGTGGTGATACTATCTTAGAGGAAGTTGAGGGGTTTTCTCCATTTATGGTTTCCCCTCCTAAAATCTTTGTGTCTCTTGTCTCTTGTGATGTGCTTATGTGATTGCTGTGCTTGTTATTCTCTCAGTGAAAATATCTTATCATAATGCTAGCTTAAATGTTGAAAAACTAACATATGGTACTCCACTTTCCACCACCACATTATCTCCCACTTGGGAGGTGGTAGCAGCTCCTCGGTTGGTAGCTTCCATTGGATTTCCTTTTGAAACAGAAGTAAAATCGGGTGGCAAGCCCTGTACTCTCCTGGACTGTCTTAACTCAGCCAATGTGTATAGCTCCTATCTAACCTAGGGTCTAAAAATCTAGAAAAAACACACCAAAATACTTCCCTACTCAAACTATAGGTCAAAACAAGCAGACTTAAAATGACAGGAGGAGTTCAAAAGTCAGGTCTCTCACTAGGATTGTCAAGCCGGTGCCACTCATGATATACCTCAAGGGTACGTGCGTAGTAATCTCCCCGAATGATTTTTTTGGTGTATGGCTCCAAACAAGACCGCCAAAGGGCTTTTCTCAGATAGATAAGGTACCCTAGTGGGGTCTCCTGATATACTCAAGGTACGTGGGAGCTTGAATCGGTAGTAGTGCTATCTAATGCATAACCGTACACAAGGGGATTTTCAATATACAATCAAGTACGTGAAGTACCTTTCTATATACCTCAAGGGTACGTGAAAGGCCATTTGATATATCGACAATATGTGGAAAAAACGCGCGAGTCCCGGAATGTAATGCTGACAAATAACAAGAGCTCCTACGTTTTACGACGCTCGAACACGTCTCTAACCTATCACTCAAGTTACTATGTAAATTTTAACCTACAACTACCGTTGATTTTAACTTGTACGGTTAGGTGAATGCATGATGTTCTGACAGAAAAGTAAAACCATGCAGTATGCTTGTGCAAATGTTCACTTTACCATTCAATATGCCTACTTACGGGAGGGAAGAGAGTGTTTTTATTTTTGTTTCAAAACCAAAAATCATTCCAATCAACAGTCATGAACATCAAATCAAAGACAAGAAAATACTTCTACAAACCAAATTCTTCTTTCCGAAAGCAAATGGGAAGGGTGAGAATCTCTTTTCCTAAAAGAACAACACCAAGCACACCTATATGCCAATGCACTCTAACTTTTCAAATCTCTTAAAAACATAAGCAAATTTAACTTAAAATTACCATTTTTTTTAATTATTTTGATCGAGATAGTCCTATATGCATGAGAGACGAAAGATCGTAAAGGTCCTAAAAGCTTATGAAGCCAATCAGAAAACCCAAATCCAACGCTCAAATATGATGTCCTAATCTCAAGCAAAACTTTTCTTTTTTGAAGGGAAAAAAGAAGTTTACCATGCAAGCAAGAAATAAAATCTAGAAGCTAATCTAATGTTCTTCTTTAAGTATATGCAACAAAAAGAGAGTTCAATGAGCACCCTAAATTTCAAAAAACAAGAAATCCTTCTTTAAACACAACCAATGAGCAAGAAGCGGATGAACAATAAAAAAGACTAAACCAGATTTTGAAATTCCACTCAAAATCAATTTTAAACCATCAAAGCAGGAAGCCACACACAACAGATTCAATAACACAAGCCTGATAACAGAACTGAAAGCAATCAAAATTCCAAATTTTTACAAATAAAAATGAGGAAAAAGAGTTTTGGACTAATGCCTACCTGGTACCGCTCTTCGTAGGTGTTGTAAGAGCGTTTCCAAAGCAACATCGCTACTTACTAACCAGATACAGGTGGTGGCACTACTTACTGTCCATTGTGTTCAGGCGGTGGCACCGCACCTTGCACAAATGATTTCCATGGTTCCCTGTAGATGGCGAAAACAAGAAAGAGAACAATGGATCAGATCAAAAAGACTAGATCAAGGTGAATATTGTCGAATTGAATATGGTAATAGAGCATAAAAAACCGAAATGACTCAGATCTGAATAGATCTGGAAATTTCAAACCCAAATAATACAGATCAAAAAGTAGGTCTGACTGTATAGAGTTGAATAAAACGGAGCCTGGATTTGGACAAGAGTTGTAGACTGAGGACGATCAGAACAACTGAATACAACTCTTCCCCAGCAGAGTCGCCAGATTTGTTCATTGGAATATTTCACCTCCTGCGGACAGCGAGGTGTTTCGCTGGTCTGAATGGTTCAGATCCAGAACAAATAGATCACAGAGGTTGATAACTCCCCCTAGACGCTGTAGATATCTAGAATACAAGGATTTTATAGTTCACCTGTGTACCTGCAAAAGAGTTCAACATGAAACAGATCAAAGCAACCAAAATATGATCTAGTAATCTATGCTAGTGACTCAGGAATCTAGCAATATATATATGAAATCAAACATCAACAATATATATGGGATAGAAAATCAACTTGCATTAGAAATATGAATAAGTTTACAACCAAGACTTAGTGTTGACATGCATCTCCATGAAACTATCTCTTCATCCCCAAAAGCTCTGACTCTAGCTCTCTATGCTCTCTCCAAATGATCTTGGGCCAAGAATTGGTCCAACAGCATAACAATACCTTCAATGTTCTCTCCTCAACCATGGCTATGAGCTCATATTTATAGGGATTTAATGGATAGAGATGGTTGAAAAATTAGTGGGTGAGGTGGCCTCTAAGATCCTAGGATGAGGGATCTCAACCTCGACCAACCCACAATAGTAGGGATAAGGGATATCTCAAGGCTTATCATCTAGAATCCTTGAGAAGCTTCTCTTTTTCCCCTTTTACCCAGGCTACCACGCTTCTCCTTCTATGACAGAGCGGTTCTAGTAATAACCTCCTATGGACCAAGGGTAACAGGCGGTGGCACTACTTGTGGACAATCAATGAAAAGCGGTGCAAACAATGGTACCGCTCCTGGATAAAGGAGGATGAGCGGTGCTGGGAATTTGTATGACAAACTGATAAGAAACCATTTAGTCTTCACTCCAGAAGATGGGATTCAGGGCAAGTAGGTATGTCAAAGGTCTTATCACATGATGGTGATAGGATTTTGGTATAACATCCCTGTAGCTTACACCTGCAAATACAACACCATTAAATCTCCATGAAAGACTAGATCTTTGGATGTGGCGTACTAGTAGAATGAATTTTGTTTATATAGGTTTATTTCTAACTATGTTATTTGGATTGTTTGTGTTTATGACACAAATGAGATTTATGAAGCATTACTTTAATTTCAAGTTCATTTTGAAGTTTTCTTTGCAAATCATACTATCTACAATAACATTGTTGGGTAATATCCATGTCATGCTTTATGCACCTTCTATCTTTTATTATTCCCTACTGTAGGCTAGTAGGGACCATTGTAATCAGCTTGCTGCCGTTTTCAATACTTTGCACTTAAATCAATACATGTTGTAGTCTTTTAAACAAAGTTCTAAATGTACAAAATATTTAAAATATCCTTTCATCCAATAAAAAAAGGGACACCTCCATTTCATCAAATCAAAATCTTGGAGGTCTTATTTGGCCTCATATCGAGGCCGATGAGTAATTTTCCTTTTGAAACTTGGATTAATTGATAGATGAATTCATCTATTTAATGCATTTACAAATTTTTTGTAATAATGTTACCAAAATTTCTAGCATTAATTCGAGACATTAGATGTTTAGATTTACATATGTTATACTTTTGAAATAATGCTTACAGTGTTTTGAGTGTGACTGCCCCAGGTTCTATGCGACACGACATGCAATCTATGCATCTGCATGTAGTGCAGGTGCCACCGTTCTTCCTCCAACTGTCCTTGAATTTGAACGAGTTGGAATAACCTTAGAGTTCAAGTAGATGAAATGAGATGCTTCATTGAGATGTTGCATTGAGATGTATGCTTCATGCTTCTAAGTCTCTCCTGCACCAGATGCTGCATGGACACAAATTCTTTTACCTTGGTTGAGAAGACGCCGAGTCTTTTACCTTCATTAAGAGGATGCTGAGCCTTTCATGTACCAGATGTTGCATTGACACAAATGATTCTAAGTTGGTTGAGACTCTCTTTACAAAGGCAAGGATATCTTTGAAATAGCCTAGAAATAAACATTGTACACAACCTCTTCTGAAAGAGTAATGAACGTTAACACTAAACACAACTTCTTATGAGAGAGTAATTTAGGAATCACTATTAACAGTATCAGAGCTAAGACAACTTAGTAATAGCAATTACAACTCTTAGCATCACCATTTAAGCATAATCAATAGTATGAACTCATTATGGATACCATATATTTGTAATAGCAAAGCTTTGGACTGAAATGGAATGATTCTCTTCAAAAGACGGTTCGAGGATAGCAATGGTGCAATACTCTTCACATGCACGTGCAATAATTTTCTCTTTAATTCTTCTCCCAAGAAACGAATCCCAACTGGTTTGCTCTATGACAAAAAACCCAACTCAGAACAATTCAAAGACATTGGCATCCCCTAGATTATACTATGATAGAAAATCTCAATAAGATGGAAAAGAATGAAAGATAGGTTCAAATGAAAGAGAAACTGGGCAGATGCTTTTGGGTCATTAAATATTTCCGTCAGGGTGCTTTTACCAACAGATGGCTAGAAATGCACAAGTTTGTTCGACCCTTCCTAATTTTGTCCCATTAACAGTATAGTAGCTAAGAATTAAAGGAGTAGCTTAGTATTCTTTCATTTTAATTCTGTCTCTTTCTGGTTCTAATCATAGAGAATTCATCTCCAAGAAAGAATAAGTGAGTGCCTATGTATACAATGCTCAATAAAGAGTGCCACCAAGTTTGTGGCTCTTTTTAATGCACCACAAAAGATGGGATATCAGATTTGGACCAGAATAACATACACATTTTCTTATTAGGAAAGGAACCTTTTTTCCTTCAAGGTAAGAACTAATCTGGTGAGACTGAAACTTGCTTGGTACTTTTTATTTTATTTTCCTACCAGCTTTATCTTATTTCAATTTCCTACCCGCATAAATCCTGCTCGAGGGTGCATCGCATAAGATTGCGTTATCATATAAGATTGCATCATAAAATTTCATTGTAATATTACATGTAAGGTCTTACCAGTAATTGATCGCACTCTTTTTAATCCTATTGTTCAATCTTTTTATCAACTAAACATTAAATAGAAAGATGAATTTGTGTTAAAATCAAATGTCTTCTATATGATTGCAGATGATTCTTCATCCATTGTGCATATTTGGAAAAAAAATATTTTAATATTTTGGTGTCATGGCTTACACATGATACTTTAAAGAAAAAATTCTATTTCAACACCCTGAATAGATTAACTGTTTCTGTTTTTACCTCAAATAATTACTTTGAGAATTGAGATCATAGATCTGCTTACATTCCAAGAGCTCTGCATAAAGGAAAAAAATGAAGCTGAATAAAGATGCAAGAAGTCAGGATTTACAACTAAAAAAAGAAAGGTTAAAACGCAGGGATTATGTCAGTTGTATCGTTAGTGGTTTTGATGAAGGCACGGTTCGTCACTCAGGGTTTTAAAAGGAAGATGAAAGTTATTAAAGAAATGTTGTAATGGTTGCATCATTGCATCAATTGTTGCAACGTTCGTGAAATCCTCATCCTGTGCGTGGCATCCTTCAAGAAATCCCCATATTCATTGCCTCATTAGCTGCAGCTTTATATAAATCCTCTTCCCATAGGTGGCATCCTTCAAGAAATCCCCAATGTTAGAGAAATACTTGATTAGGATAGATCTGCAGCGTTCAAGAAATCCCCATATTTTCAAAATGTTCTTTAGCTACAAAATGCATGCAAGCCCAATGCCATGGATTATACGAACTCCTATGTCTTGTGACAGTTGTCTTTGCATGTTGAGCCAAATGTAGTGAACATAAATAGGCTCTCTCGACTTCCCCGGTCTGTTAAATGATTATGCTTTACGGTTCTGTTTTCAAAGAATTGTTAATTAGTAAGTGATCTTTTATTTTTATCTATTAATAACTTTTGTTGGCATGTAGTCGGGGGCATATGTGTATCCCTTAACTTCCTTTAAATATTAAAGATTAAAACGTGTATTTTCTTGGTAAGAATTATCATTATTATTTAGGAAGTTTGCGGATCATTTTCTTAATGAAGGGAAAAGGTATTTTCGTTAAAATCGAACAAGTACACCTTAACTTTAACTCGAACATGTAGTTGAATGCTTTGTTAGTGCCAGTGCACAAGGCATGTGTGCCTCTATAGTTAATCACAATATTTCCCTTGGAAATTTGAAATATGTGGATGAATACCAACCAACATGTTGTTAATCGAAAAATTGGTGTTGGTAGCTAATGGTGAGTCTTATCATATCTATACAAATTTTTTACCATTGTGGATTCTCTTTTGTAATCTCAAGATCACTATCCAGGTCACCATCCACCGGTTCCCTGGGCGTCTCTTCTTGCTGGTTGCGACATATTGTACAACTATTAATAATCGATTTTATCTTGAAATAAGATAGTAACCCATAAACTTATCAATGTAGCTTGCACATCGTTCCAGGAGTAATATGGTAATCACATACTTATTACCATATCAAGAATTTTAAACTCATTAATACCTATAAAAATAAGGCATACTGCATATGTGTATATATTGCTTAATTCACGGTCCTCATTCTAATATCACTAACTTTTGACTACTCCATACCCATAGTTATAATAGCCGTTAGTTCCAATATCACAATCTGTTGGACTATTCAAATTCTTATCAACACCAGAGTTCAACTTTTTTGTGGTACCTCCAAATGTAATTGCATTAATAGATTTTATAACAGTTGTTTCATTGTTCACATATGAAAACAAAGTTTCATTGTTCCATATGTAGTCGGGGACATATGCACAAACACAGTTTCATTGTTCACATGCACCACCGTTCCTATTTCCATAAAGGAATCCATGCAAATTCGAGCTAGATCACATGTCAATGAAAGTATAGAAATATTTTCTCTTCCGGTTTTTGTTCACTGTAAAGGAAAAAAACACATTTTTTTGTTCAATTCATAACTACAATATCTTAGTCTAAATGATGCTAAGTATTGGTGATGTGGAGCTTTCTCATTCAATTTCAAATCAAAAACACCGACTGCTATGCAATTTCAGTACTCACCAATCACCAATCACCAATTTTGGTGATAAACAAAATGGCATATTTTAAAAGTATCCAAATTATCTAAAATGCAATTTGAGTTTAACTGTTAATGACAACCTCAATTTGTTTCCAGCTTCTAATTTTGAAAAAAAGAAGCTTCCACATGGACCCTTAAGTGGGACATCTAATTGTTGAGCGTTCTTTATGCAATATGTCTCTGCACATGAAATTTGTTTTCTTAGATAAAAATCATAACCCATAATTTTACTCCATAGTCATTGGGAAATACAAACTTTATATCAATCGTGCTCGGAAAATGCTTCCCTATATGGAAATGTCCCGGTTCATAGATCAGTGGATCACAAACTAGAAAATGTAAGAGGCCCCCTTATCCCTCTTCCTCCCTTTTAATTTAAGAGAATCCTTTCAGTCTCAGTAAGAATCGGGCCTTAAATTTGATGTTGTAAGCAACATGATCTTCTTATCTTGATAAAAAACAAAAAAACTCCTGACAGTTTCAAAAGAAGCTAACTACTTCTTACAAATTTTCAAAAATGCTTCCATATGATAGTCAATACATAATCATTATCAACCCAGTTATGAGCTTATGGGGCCAGTGAGTGGATCCAAAGCTGAGAATTATCTCCTATTAAAGTGAGACATTGTTTAGATAGTTGAGAAGTATGTCTCTGCACATTATTCACATTTACTAATTGTTGTTCACAATGAATTTAACTTGGGTCACTAATACGTTTCTAATTCGCAAGGAGTTATGATTTGAGGACACTCGACAAATCCATACAATAGAACAATGATATAATGTTTAAAGTAATTATCGTACAATGAAACACTAGATGCTAAGCTTGAACCGTAGATATGAGAGAATATATTTCTTTTAGTTACACCAAAATCGTTTATCAACAATCTGACCATGTTACGATTTGTTTGGTGAACTCTCAGATTTACACAAAGTTTTCTTTAGTTACTGTTCACTACCACATTCTAGGTACCTTTACTTACAATCAGCGAATTGCATAAGGCAGAGACTTGTTACCTTTAACAGCTCTCCTTGTTTGATGTATTAATATTAAAAATTACTATTAAAATTTCATATATTTTATGGTAAGATTTTTTCCACACTTTATTTTGGTTTGTACTTTTAAAGATCACCAATATCCCTCAAAGTCTAAAGCAAATTTATTCATTTTTACTTTAATCCAATGTCTATTATCATTTTTTTTCTTTCATTTTATAATTTTTCCTTTTAATTTTATAATTATGAGAGCACATAACAATCATTCGCCCTATACGATATTTCTAACAACTCTTCTTAGCCTAAGACATTATTCCCCGTATAAGATATTTCTAACGACTCTTCTTAACCCAAGCCATTATCCAAATGACATTCTTCCATTGTATTGAAGGTCTTTTTACAAATTGATAGTGTGACCAATGGTTCACATGCACACTCATGTTTTAAAGCTCACTAATATCCCTCAAAGTCCAAAGCAAATTTTAACATTCATGTTTACTTTAATCGTATGTCTATTGTCTTTTTTTTCTTTCATTTGATAATTATGAGAGCACATAGAAATCACTCACCCCTATAAGATATTACTAACAACTCTTCTTAGCATAATACATTATGCAAACAACATATACCCCTATAATATATGTCTAACAACTCTTATTAACCCAATTGAAGGTCTGTTTTTACATTCTTCCACTCTGGTCTTTTTACAAATTGATAGTGTGACGAATGGTTCACATGCGCACACATGTTTCCTTACATTTAATCTCATTTGAATTCTACTATTTTATATGTTTTAGCACATGCTCCCATGGTTCACATGCACACACATGTTTTCTTACATTTAATCTCATTTGAATTCTACTATTTTATTTTTAATGTTTTAGCACATGCTCCCATGTTTTGAGACAACATTTTTCTATTTTAATGTAATTTAGTTTATTAAATTTGACTAGAGACACATTTTATATATGTGTTGGTATGATTTTAGATTGACATTCCCTTCTTCAACAATTATTTTTCTTTTTGTTGACAACATAACCATAAATTCTATGCCGGCAACGATCTAGCTTCATCGACAATTCGCTTGATATGAATGAGATGTTGTAAATGAAGGTCACGAGTTCAAATCACCCCGTCTTACTTGTTCCTTATGCATGCGGTCCATGTGGGTGCACCTAGGGGTATAATGGTAGTGGGATTGGATCCCTGGACCCTGTGTCATGCGAGTACCAACCCTGTCCCAAGTTGTGGATTCCCCTAGTAAAAAAAAACATAACCTTAACTTCTATGATAATTAATATTCGTATCATTAAACCTTCCTCAACAATGTTCTATGTGATACTTGAAAAATTAACATGCATATCATTATGCTTTATCGACTTTAAACTCTTTGATTTAGCAAGAAACATATTATTGTTTAGACCTCCATGTACACCATTCAAGGTAATTAAATTTGACCAAGTCAACATTAGCTTAAGTGATAAACTAGAAAAAAGCACCTTCCCATTTCTAAGATTCATGGTGTGTTACAATTCATGCCAACTTTATAACCATCTTACTAATGAAAAACTTACATGCCAACTTTGTAACCATCTTACTAATGGAAAACTTGCATGCCAACTTTGTAACCATCTTACTAATGAAAAACTTACATGTTACTTGTATAAATTTGAAAACACATTATATGTAAATTATTGTAATTTTGATCACCAGTAGGGATTGAGCTCTATCACAATTATCTTCACAATATTGAGTGATCATGATTTTTAGACGCTTTTTTATCCCTTATATGCTTTACAACTCATTATTTATATTGAAACTTATTGTTCATTGGAGCCAACATCTTGTATTGATATCTGCTATCTCTCTTTTAGCTTTGTTGCCTCTTTTATTTCCTGTTTGTTTTAATCATGTCATTATTATACTTACATAAGTAGCATTACCATGATTCAATATTTTTCTATTATATGCTTCTACACCACACACTATTTTCACTTGTTTGAGTTCTTTTCCATAACAACATGTTGTCCATTGTGACCAAGTTGGATATTGTTCTTAGTATGAAATCAATCATAGGATCAACCAATATTCCAATATATTAAATATATTGAACACCAAAGATGATGATCCCACCTTATACTTAGATATCTTATATAAGAAGGAAGAAGCTTTGAGAAATAATGAAGTTTTATTATTTGACAACTTTTAAGATTGGCATAGTCTAAACCAAACCAAATACCTAATAACTAGAATTTCATCCCCATTAAATAGTAAAAAATACGCATTAACAATATATTTGGTGATTGATTTTCTAATACTTTTGTAATATTTCCCACTATACAACTCTTTTTTTTTTGTTCAAAGAAAAAAGGTTGTAGCTTGTTATTTTATTTCAAAATGAAAGTTACATATTTCCATGACAATATTTTCAGTGTTCATAACATGTAGCATGTCCTTCCCTTCTCAGAAACAAAATAAACGGTTCTATATCTCTTACGATTGAAGATACTAAATACATAAAGGTATTATAAGGAAACCAAACTAGAAGCATCTCATCAAGTACCCTAATAAACAAATGACTAAACCCCAACATCTACAATAGAATATGCTAAGTATTCTTCAAAAAACATATGCCCATCCATAATACCTATATCCCTTTTGGAAAGGGAATCAACCTGCTCATTAAGCTCTTTATAAATATGCTGAAAGGATATCTCTAAGAAATACTTCATTAGAAAAAACAATTCTTCTAGTCTAATGCTTCGGTTCCAACGAATGCATCTCATGAAGTCCATTTGCGCAATCAATAGCCACTATGGAGTATCTCTAAATTTGGATGCACAAAATACCTCTCTTCTTGGAAAACCATAGGATACCCCAACAAGCCAAAAACTCAGCCCTGATATTGGTTCCTATACCAACAGCCATCGTAAATCGAATTTGATTCTCCTTATTGATGTTTAAAACCATACCTGCACCACATAGTCCATCCTTAGCCGTGCCATCGAAGAAGCCTGCCAAAATATCCCCTGAGAGAGTAGGGGGAATAATGCATCTACTCTTCTCTTGTGTTTTTAAAGAAGAGTGTTTTTTCAAGGCTATGAGTACACATATACATACCACATCATAAATTGGCTTTAAATATTTGAAAATGCAGAGATTTATAACTTTCCAAATCTCCTAGATGAGAAACAATGGTAAAATATTAAACCTTGTTAGAGAATACAACCAATTAAATATATTGTCAATGAAATTATGACTGCCCCACTGATATCCCTATGACTCATTTTCTGTTGGAGTATCAACCAGATATCTATGGTATATGTACAACTGCAAAATAAGTGATTGATATCCTCAGATGCTAATTGTCAGAGAAAGCACATACCAGGGCCTTAAAACCTTTGATGAAGCAAACTCTCCCAGGTGAGAATCTTGTTATGTATACATATACATATGAAAAATCTACTCTTTAGGGGCATTTTTAATTTCCATAATATCCTGGACCACTAGGGTTTAACATGTCTCCTTTCCATAACCAGAATGGTCTCATATGAAAATTTTGTAGTCAAATTTCCATTAGCACCTCCCTAATTCCAAACTGGTGTGTCCTCCTCCTTAGTTAGATGAATCCCAACCCCATTCAACACCAAAATAATCTGATCCCATTCTTTTGCAGCATCATCACATAATTCTAGTTAACAAGATTGGTACTAGTATGACTCATTCAATACTCCACTGGATTTCCTTCTCACTTGAGCCAAGACATAAATATTTTTGCGATGGAGTTGTAAAATAAGCTCCCAAGGAAGACACACATCATATTCAATACCCACAATAGGATCAATACCCAATAAATATCAAACACCATTGCCTATTCTCCATCCGAGACAAATACATAACAAAGGGAAGGCCTTAAGAATCCCTTTGAAAAATATGGAAGCATCGGAAACCAGAAGCCTTGGCTTCCTGATCCAACTGTAACTAGAGTATCCTTTAAGTATTTGGTCTGCATATTTTTTCTCCAAATACCCGAATCAAACAAACACCTCCATAATATTTTCTCCTGTAGAGCAAGGCTAAACCATTCAATACTTTTAATACGCCAACCCCCCATGTGCTTTGGAATTTCTAAATTCTCCCAAGAAGTCAAATGTATCTTAGAATTAAGCTGTCCATACCATAAAAAATGGAAAATATTTCTGTGAATGTTATTAATAACAACCATACGCACCGCCACAAGTGAAAACCAATATACTGGTAGAATCTCAAGAAATGAGTTGACTAAAACTAGCCGCCCACCCAGGGTCAACCATTGAAAGGTCCAATTCTTGATTCTTCTATCCACTCTCTTCTACAACCATTTCCAATATTCTTTCTTATAACTATTGAGTTTCAAATGATATCCTAGGTATTTGAAGCCCTAATTAAGTGTTAAATTTGTGAACCATTGATCTACAGGAAACTGTGAAAGATGTAGGAAGGGAATTATGCACTGGAATAATCAAAGAGAATGTACACTGAACAGGAAATTCATGCCACAAATTTCAGATAAATTAGATAAGAATTGTTCAGATAATTACAACATTAATCTTCATGCATTAATCAATAATACAATGATTATACAATAAATAGAATTTGAATGCTAAGGATAGGATTTGGATCTATCAGTTCTAATTGACTAACTAGCTAACTCAATGTGTCCAAATCACAGCTGGAGCTCACTAGTTTAACTATGATTTCTAAATCACTCTACAATTAGTTAACTCATGAGGTAGGTGGATAAACAGGTGCCGCACTCCCTGCATGCATGCAAAATTGGCGCTAGGATAACGGATAGTGATCTAACTAAATGTAAGTGGAGGTTAACTCAACATAACTTCTTACCTACCACAACAAACACATGAAGGATGTTGGTGGCACTCAGAGTGGGCTCATATAATGCAGGGATTGGGAGAAGCACATGCAATAAGTGGAAAATAAACTCTAGGTGTGTGCTCCATACTCTAGTGCAGTGATAATAACTTACTAAGTTAGGAAAAATGACCAAATAGACTATATTGGAAAAGGGAGGATTAATTAATCCTAACACCCCCCTTTATCCTAGCTTTGGACAACTTGGGCCCTGATAATCAGGCCAAAAGTCACCCATATAATCTAAATGAATAAATATTGCTTAATAAAATGAGGAAAATTGGAAAACCTTATGGGAACCCCCCTCGCTCAAAATAAGCAGGAATCAGGAAACAAGCTTCCATACTTAAGAGTTTTTTTATTATTATCTTTGAGCAAAAACTTGTGAAAATATTGCTGCAATCTGCAACACTGTGGAGCAGTAATGCAGAATCTTGGTTCTTTTGTGCATTAATATCCCCAGAATTTTCATGTGAACCTATCCAAACTAAATTATTATGTCTGGAGGAATTTTCCTCTTTAGAAGAAGAGGAATATGCTTAACTGAATCAGGAATATAGACAACTACAAGATGAAAATTAGACTCATGTAGAGCAACTAAAATCAACTGATGAGAGAGAAAAAGTGCTTGAGAATTCGAACCATGTGAGGTAAACCCAAGAAAATTATATGTTGCATCCTTGAACATCAAACCATATGAGGTAAAATCATCTTCGGGTGTTAGGAGCAAGTGTCTAGGCGAATGCAGGATGTCTCCATCTTTACTAATATTGTGAGGAGATGAGCATGTGATCAAGTAGGGAGGTAGAGAAGTCCCGAGAACATGGAGAGTGAATGCTTGAGCTCCATAATCTGATATATCTTCTAAAATATCCAATGATTCACAAAATATAATATCAACAAACTCATGAGAGAAAACTAGCATCGAATCCCCAACAACAATTTTGAAAGAGACTTGAGGTACTTGTGTTTTCACACCAAAATTGATGAGAACAACTACAAGCATGTCTAGAGGCTATTGAAACTTAAAATTCGAACCAAATAAGGTCATATTAGATCCAAGAGTGTGGAACAAAGGTTCCAAGTGCTCCACTGAGATGCTAGATGCACATTTTTCTCCTTCTTCAACAAAATTATGAGTATTGGTGCAAGCAATCATGTAGGAACTTGTTGGAATCTCTATATCAATGAGGGTGAATGAATCACTCTTAAAATCTGATATTTATTCCAAAACATCCAAATTATCACTTTTATGCACACGCGTAGCAACATTAGAGAGATAGAAATTGAGGTCCTCTTCATTTTCTAAAGAAATCACTCGCAAACTTTGCACATAATTTAGAATAGAAGAATCACTAGAGAATCCCTGGGTAGAATGGAAGGAGATTTTTTCTTCAATAACAGATATTTGAATGTATTCTTCTAGATCATCTATATGAGAAGATGAGATATTAGAGATCTCATAAAATTTTGGAGCAATAGGAGAAGGAGTCACTTTAAGGAGACTTTCAACAATTCGAATTGATTGAGTTGAAGAATCTGATTCTTCTTAATCTTGAACAACGTAATATGAGAAAATAGAGGGACATAATTTTGAAGGAAGAACTCTTGTGGTGCTGGGTGTTCTCTCCAAATTTCTAGAATGATCCTCATTGTGCTTGCCAAAGGTTCTATCCATTTTTTTCCATAGATCCTTTGGGTATTCAACAGAATTAATAAGGTAGCACATGCTTGGAGAAAAATCTAGACATATCCTTCCAAAACCTCTATCGCCGTCATTTAGCCATTCATTTTCATCTTCATAATAATCTTTACCAATTCCAGTAGATACCTCATAGATACCTTGTCTCTTTAGAGATGAAATCATCTTCAATTTCCACTCTGAATATCTTGTGAATAGAGTAAGAAGAGGTATTGATACTCTCGAATCCATATTGAAGTTGTACCTACAAAATATCACAACAAAACAAAAAAATTCACAATCATATGTCAGTTCAAGCCTTTCCAGCTCGACATGTGCACTTTTTCAGAGCTTGTCACACCTGCAAAGACTTCTCTGGACATAATCCAGAGTTAGCAAGACAATAATTGTAGGAATTATGTGGAAACTCAACGGATTTTGAGGTGTAGAAATGCTTATGTCAGATGCCTTTTGACTTTGTAACCTGGCTTCTAGCCTCCTTGATCATAAGCAAAATACATTGAAACTTACAAGGAATATACAAATGCAAATGCAAGAACATTTAACAACAATAAAATATACGGAAATAATTATCAAGAATTCATCATATTCAATTCATTCATAAGCAAGTACATTGCATAAATAAGAATAAGGGAGAAGACTTATCTTGAAGATGAATTTATCCCTCAACTAGATATGTCATTTCAACGTTCCACCCAACCATAGGCCAGTTGTGTTCATTAATATCTCAACACAACTTCCACCCCCGATATGGGCATGAATTCCACAAGGAACTAGGGAACATTAACAGACTCACACACGGTCAAGTCAACACACAGTTGGGTTTCACAGGCTGTACAACCAAGACAATCCAGAATTAGGTTTATCAAGATGCAGGTAATAAGACAACTAACATATGGGTTTCACAGGCTACTCAACCAGGCCATGTCACTGTTGGGTTTCACAGGATACTCATCAAAGCCAACTAATAGTTGGGTTTCACAGATTGCATAGAGTCAATCCAACATTCACATTAAGGACCAACCAAGCCAACAAAAGGTTTTCACAGGATACTTAGCCAATCCATATCACTGCTGGGTTTCATAGTCTATTCATCCAAGCTATCTAGTTGGGTTTATTAGGTTTTCCAACCAAGGATCACACAGGGCTAAATGCACAACAAGACACAACCAAGCCAATGTTCGATTGGGTTTCACAGGCTTCCCAGCAAAGACAATATACAATTGGGTTTCATAGGTTGTCATACAAGCCAATCTATGTTTGGGTTTCACAGTATACTAAGGAAGTGGAAAGGAAGAATGGCTAAGCTAGTGGCTCATTCAATAGCTAGGGACACCTACACAAGATCTATCTGGCCTGGCATCCACATCACCTGCACCCCAACACAAGGAAGTATCCCCTTCTCTGCTACACAGTCCCTCAGGATATACCTTCCCTTCCAGTGCTCTCAAGGCCTACAAAGAAGAATCACCAACCACTCTTATATTTTCTTGAGGTTCCTCTCTTCACTAGGTTTATCAAGCCCATTCGACGTCTCTTCCACTCCTAAGTCTTGCATACAATTCAGACCCAAACTAGGGTGCACATAACAACAAACCACAGGGAGACACAACAACACAGGGCTTCACTCCGTAACATAGATAAATAGGGTTTCATACCATTTTGTAACACAACCCATTCACCAGGGTCTTGACAAAGGAAAATACTAGTAGAACAAATCGTTTGTGACTTAGGAGAGTGATCAACTGAACCTGCTCAAATGATTCACCAGAAAAATCACGATTGTTAGATCCAAAGAATGAATAACACGTGTATGAGTGATCGTGAATGATCAACAACAAAAAATTCTCGCGGTTGAGGGAAAGACGTACTGACACACATCCACATGCTTAATTACGTCAGAAGCAAGAATGAGGCTTCCCAAACTGCAGACTGCAGGAAATCTCAGTCATGAAACTGACTACCATGCCTTTCTCTTCCCAAGACATTGATTGCCTAAACCATTCTTTTGGAAGAATTGAATGATTGAGGACAAAGGACAAAAAGGTAGCTGAGGGTTTATGGGTTCCCCCATTAACATCTGGTCTCATCCTATGGATTAGGAGTTTGACTAACTCCCATCCCTATTCCTTATGAAATCATGCCCCCATCTCTTTCACGCTGCAATGCATAGCTAGTTGTGGTATTTTTATTAAATTGTGTATTTACATGATGAATTCAAAATATATTGTGCTTGACTATAACTATAACTATAGGTATCAACCTTGATCACCTATACACAAAACACAATCGATGGCAGGGCCTTGGCCTTGAGCTCATTGCCATGATTTACATACAATATATACATCATGTACAATTTCAATACCATGGGGTGAAAACCAAGGTGTTACACACTCAAAGTTGGCCCCTATAATCTAGGGATTGATCCTAGAGGCACATGCACATGCAGTAAGTGGTATATAACCTCTAGATGTGTCCCCCATACTCTAGTTCAATGATAATAACTTACTAAGTTAGGAAAAATGACCAAATAGAATATATTGGACAAAGGAGTATTAATTAATCCTAACATTAAGGTCCTCAATATGATAAGGAAACACGTCATGTATATGCCTATAGATATTTTCCTCAGGATTTATGTGCAAAAATACAGACTTATCCACACTAACCAACATCCCAGTTTCTTTACAAAATACATAAATGATATCTCGGAAGTTCTTCCATTCCTCTAAACAACCCATACCAAGCAAAATAACATCATCAACAAACAATAAATGGGTAATAGATAAGGAACTAGAGATTTTAATACCTTTTATTTTCTGCTCTTTTGCACTACTAATAAGTTTTCTCAAACCTTCGATGGCCAAGATAAATAATAAAGGAGAAAGGGGGAATCCTTGTCTAAGCCCTTTGCTACTACTAAAGAAAGAGGTAGGAGCCCTATTGATCCAAACCACATAGGAGACTGAACTGATGCACACCATGATCCAATTAGTAGCCTCAACTGATATTCCAATCTGGATCAGCATAAATCTAACAAAGGACCAATCCACCTGATCATATGCTTTAACTAGGTCCATAGTGAGAATGAAGGATTGAAGATGTTTATATTTCACCAAGTGAAGACATTCTTTCACAATTCCAATTGCATCTAGTATCTGCCTATTAGACATGAACCCAGATTATTCAAGTGTGATGCACCTCTTCAAGATAGACTTAATTCTGTTGGAAATGAGTTAAGTAAAAAAGGTTGCACAATGAAATAGGCCTAAATTCATTAAAAGACTCTAACATGTCCATTTTAGGAAGCATGGACAAAATGATGGTATTGAGTTTTTTAGGGATGAATTCCTTAATTTTGGATTCTTGTATAGGTCAAACAAGGTCTTGTCCCACCAAGTCAAAAAAATGTAGGAAAAATTCCACATTCTAGCCATCCGGGCCTGAACTTTTATCCTTCATAAAATTCCTAAGGACATCCTTGACCTCTTCCAGAGACACCGGTTTTAGAATACTCTTGTTGTCTTCCAAGGAGAGAAACATCGGATACTACTTGAGCACATTGAACCATGCTTCAAGATTGTTAATGGGAGCCTACTTATAGATATTATCAAAGTGATACATCACTCCACTTTTGAGATCCTACTTCTTATTAATGACAACACCTTCACCACTTCTAAGCTCCCAAATAGAATTTATATTACGTCTATGGGAATGCACTATAGATCATGAAAAAAATGAATTCCTATTAAAATACACTCATAGTGTTGAAGGAAAGGAGTTGATCCTAGCTCCCTTCGACTATTCTGTATACTTGACAATAATAGATATGGAAGTTCTTAATTCTACTCACTCTACTAAATATAATTCCGGTGTTTTGTAGAAAATAATTGAAGAAGATATTTGGAAGCAACACAAACAAATTCTAAATTAATTTACAAAATTATTCAAGAGAATTTTCATTATACCACAATTGGTACATCTCACCATGGATTACGTTTGTTTGGAAGAAAAAATAATTTAAATATCAATATCAACCATTGTACCCCATTGTGGAATGGAAAAAATGAAGTTTGAGCACTCAATGAATGGTTTCATATTATACACAAATACAATTCGATGTAGAATACATTAGCATTGTGTACCAAAATAAACTTGCAACCTTGGAAATTTCACCAACAACCAAAGCCTAGCGAGAATCTCACAATTAACAATGAGAGGAACATGGTGATCAAACAATCACCATGTGAGACAATTTTAGGAAGGCGGCGCATGACAAGTACTATCCATTGAGATATTGAGAGGACCAACACATGAAGTGTACTAACAACATTCTAATTAGTTTGTCAGATAATATATTGATGAGTTTAATTTTGTCATGGATAATATTTTCATCAAAATATGAGTAGGATCCACTAGTACATACATCAAATTATAGAGTTCCTAAATGCATAGGACTTGTATATGTGCACCAATTTGTAGGATGCACCGAGATTAGTCATAAATCCAAATTTATCACCACTTTTCTTGTGAACAACACTGTTTCAACATGAATGATAGGTATCCCAAGAAGAATCCATCTTTTTTAGTCCATGCACTACTACACAATTTAATAAATCTTCTTTACAAACAAGAGAACTCCAAATTATTAAGTGCCAACAAAATAAACATAAATATAAAATTATGAATCACAACACTCATAACACATTTGATCATGATAGTAAATATTGTTATTTATACAAAATATCTTCTTTCATAGGTGATCTAGGAGCATACTTGTGGCCACCCACCTATTCGATTGATTTATAATAGTTCCACTTCAATTTTTCAAGTCTTGAACTTTAATGGGCACATTTTTTGGAATTTATCTTGTGTTTTGGGAAATTGACATAGGCTACATTATCAAACTTATGGAGAATAAATTAACCTCTGTGAAAGTCCAAGATATAATCCGGATTCATAAGGATTTTCCAAGTACAAGGTTTCGACAAGGTAACTCACCTGCTATCTGTACTATTAATAATAAAACGGTCTATAAAAGGTTAATCCTAAGTGTATTTAAAAAATTTAAAATATTTAACAGATTCATTTCAGATTTAAGAAAATCTGATTAGACTGAACAAGATTAAAGACCATACTTGACCTTAATTGCTTAGAGTAAATATACAAACTGAAATTCAATCCAAAAGAGTTTATTTATTTGCAAACTCCTTCTCTGACAAAATATATACATTCAATATTGCAATGACTACAAAGGGAAATGATTATAATACAAGTCTTTTCCTGAAAATAGATTATTTAGACAATGGATTACTTACAGATGAGATGGGTTTTAAAATAAACTAACCTGTACATAAATGATACCCTACTAATTTTATGATGAAAATTAGAACATAAAAGAGAGACCATACAAATATTAACAAAATCAACAGCCTATATACATATTTTAAAGATCTGATGAAGTTAGTGAATTTTTTTAAGAATCGGTCCGTTAACTGGAAAGGTTTCAGACTGATCTTCCAAGGTTTGAATTCAAAAGGTACTTGGGCCCATTTTTTTTGCAATGATATAGGGTCCCAACCACAGACGCTGAAATTTCATATGCTCACCCTTATCTTCATGTGCCTTGTCCCACTTTAGAACTACATATCCTACCTGGAAACTGAGGCCTGATCAAACCAAGATTTTACAATTTGTTGATGTTTCTCAAAATGTTGTTTGGATTTTTCTCTATCCTCTATCTTAATTAGAGTATTGATTCTCTTCTCCATAGCAGAATAGTTTACATCCTGGATGGACCATGCTAACTGTAAAGAAGGTAAGAAAAGATTAGGAGGTAGAATGGCTTCAGTGCCATAGACCAGGAAGAAATGTGAATTTCCAATTGAGTATTTCAGAGTTACTATCTCTTTCCAAAGTGCATTATGTAACGCAGTATGCCAATTTCGATGATGTGTCGTAATAATTTTCTTTAGAATCACTAGTAAGTTTTTGTTGGTGGATTCAACTAAGCCATTACCCTGAGGGTAATAACTTGCAGAATAGTTGACTCTGATTCCTTTCTTCGAAGAAAATTTTGTTGATTCAATAGAATAAAAGTAAGCAACATTATAAAAAACAAGATATTCAAGCACACCAAACCGAGTAATAATAGAGGATTTTAAGAAAATAACAATTTGACTGGTGTTTACTACATGCAAGGGTGCAAGTTCCACCCATCATGTAAAATAATGAGTTGTAGTGATGAAATATTTATGTTGCATTGATTAAGGTGGGTTGATTGACCCTACTATATCGAGACCCCATTGTTGAAATGGTCTTTCCACCGAAACTTGTTGCAATGGAAATGCAGGTTTTTAAACCCTTCCTACAACTATTTGACAATCTTGACATTTTCTAGCATGTGTGTAAGAGTCTTGGAATAAATTGGGCCAATACTAACTAGCTCTTAATAATTTATGTGCACTAGTTTCTCCTTCAAAGTGACCACCTGCAGGACTAGAGTGTAATTCCTTTGAAACGGTTTTTGTTTCATCTTTATCAAGCCAACACAATAATACACCATCTTAGTTTTTTTCTAAAAAGGACATTATTAATCAATTGATAAGAAACTGATTTTAATCTTAAGGTCCCTCTCTTCTTTGGTTCTAGGTTATCTAGAGCGCTTCCTGTTTCCAGGAGAATTCTCATGTCAGAATACTAGGAATCTTGTGGAGGAGGAAAGAAATAGATTTCCTTTTCTCAAAAAATACTCATCTAAGTTAACATCAGTGTTATCCACGGACACTGAGTTGACTCAACCACAAGTTTACAAAGACCTTGTACTCTAACCACTGAGTAAGGTTTTGTAATACCCCGGTTTTAACCTCGCTTGCATTAAATATACATGATACTTATATTGTAAATAATCATGGTGCAGAGCTAAAGGCCAAGGCCCCACCATCGATTTGGTTATGTTGTGTTTTGGATTTGGAATTGTCACCGATGGTATATTAGGACATATGGCATATATTAAATTGTGGCATCATGTAAACATGCATTTTAATTAAATAACCCAACCAACTATGTTCACTGCAACTAAATTGAGAAGGGGCATGATTCCAAAGGACAGGGAAGGGGAATGCTGAACATTGAGTCATGGGGGGAGAAGCCATGTGTCCCACTCTCTTTTTGTCTCCTTAAACCACCACCCTTAGTTATTCCATTGTCAGTTGGGGGGCAGTGATTTGCTGGCAGAAATACCACTGCCACGCCCACGCCTGCTCTCACTCTCCACGACGTGCGGATGGTCTGCCCACTAACCAGCTCGTGAGTCTGTTCAGTTTCTTCATGCAACAGAGTTAAAGGAATCCACATTTTCCATTGTGGGGGTTCGCCATTCCTTCACACACCGCTTTCTAATTGGAGAAACGTTCTTCCTCTGTTCACGCAGAGTTTTGTATCTTTTCCCATCAATTTCAGACTGTGTATTATTCTGTTATGTCCTCCGTTGATTCGAGGCTGGAATGGCATCAATACTTCATTGGGGTTGCGTTTTTTCTTTCCTGTATAGAGTGGTAGTTTGTTCCTTTACCCTTTTTTGGTCGGTGTAAATTCTACAACAAGTGTATTGAGAATCAATTGGGTGTTGTGAGTCCCTACGCTGTGTGGGCGGTGGTCTCTTCCACATTTCTGTTTTGGCTGTGTCTTTTTTCCCTTCACGCATGGATTGCGAATCGATTTCCTTGAGGTTCAGGTGCCGTGGTTTCATAGTTGTTGCGGGCTACTGTTTCCCATGTCTGATTGGCTGTGTTTTTCCCCTGTAAAAGCTTGAATAGCTGTTGATTGCTTGCATGCAATTGTTTTGTCCTCGGACTGCATTGGAGTGGTGAATGAGGGCCTGAGGTGCTTGATAAACCTGGTGGGTTGAGAACCACATAGAAAGAGCTATTGATCTAGGTTTCTTCTCCACAACCCCTGAATAGCACTGGAAGGGAGATTAGTGTCTGAGGGACTGCGTTACAGAGAAGGGACTGATTTCCATGTGTTGGGTGCGTGTGGGTGTTCTAGAAGCTAGGTTGGTTCTGGTGTTGGTGTCTGTAGCTCTTCACTGATCTCATCAGCTTAGAATTTATCCTTTCCTAGCTCCTAGATTGCCTGATAAACCCAACTTTGTTGGCTTGGCTGATCTGTTGTTCCCCTGATAAACCCAACTATGTTGGCTTGGCTGAATTGTGTATCCTTGTGGTGGTGTTATCCTTGGGTATGTGTAAGTCGGTTAGTTCCTTGTTCCTTGGGGAATCATGCCCGGCTCAGGGGTGGCAGCATTGCTGAGAGATTAAGGAGCACGCGGACCTATGGTTGGGTGGAACGTTGCAGCGATGTAGCTGGTTGCGGAACAAGCTCTTATTAAGATAAGTATTCTTGCCTAACTTGTGTCTGCAATTATGTTTACCATTGATGAAGGATGATATACATGTTAAATGCTGATCTGTATATGCATGAGTATTGATTGATATGTTTTGCTTCCATTGTGTATATGAATGATTATGCCTTGTAATATGTTTGATGTTTCAAGTATCATGCTTCAGCATTACATATATGTATGTTCATATTCGTTGGTCTACATTCCCGGATGATTTGATGTGTAGTAGCGTCCTCTTCGTTGGTCGGAGGGTTGGGGACGTTACAGTGTGGTATGAGAGCTCTGGTTGTAGCATGGGCCTGGATGGGCCATGAAGATGCAGTGACAGAGCTTATGCTGTAGCATTTGGGCCTCAAAGGGCCATGAGAAATAGTTAACAGGGGAAGGTTTCCTACTGCCTAGAAGAAATCGGGAAAATGGGTGAAGACAAGAAAATTCACAAAATTTTCTAAGTATTTTGGTCATCGGCAGATCGGAACGCTTAGACAGATGGATCACTGATGCTTAGCTGATTGAGCACCATCGTTGTGGGTGACTAGGGAACTAACTGTCTGATGTAGCAGTTGCTATTCGTTTTGACAGCCGATGCGGTGGAAGAAAGAGAAAAGAGAAAAGTTTTGAAAATTCTTCTAAGTCATAAAATAATTGGCAAAATTTAGATGACGGAACCGTCGATGCGACGACGGACACTGCGGAAGAATTTAGTTGTTTTTCATCCCGCCATTGTAGCTTCCATGTGGAATAAAACATCGACGCATGGCGCTTAGTGGTTCCGACCGCCGACAGAAGAAGAAGTTTCGAAAAAAAAATTAAGTGTTGAAATCATCGGTAGACGTTAGTTGATCTAGTGCTTGCCGTTGTGGAAGCCTTGACAACTATCCCACTGATGCATTAGTCTCTCCACTCACCGATGTCATGGTGTTTAGTGAACAGTAGTGGGGACAAGCTGTTTCTTTGATCGACGAAGGATAAGGGAGATGGAGCCGGCAGAATCGGGGGAAGGAAGAGCAAGACTAAAGAGAAAGATTTCGAAATTTTTTCTAAGTAATAGAATCATCGGCCATCGATGATGGTTAGTTGATGACATCGCTGATGATTAGGTGATTCTATTGTGGAACCTGAAGGGACTAACCGTCCGATGCGTAGGACACCCGAACTCCGATGCAACATGGTTAGTCTATGCTCTCGCCAATGAAGTTCAAAACGTTAGACGATTGCGGACCCAGTATTGCGGACGAAGATAGACCAACAAATCGTCAATCAGATGCGGGATAATAGACCACTATAGGCCCGATGAGGTGGAAGGAATCAGATGAGTAAATCACCGATACAGTGGAAGAATTTAGAAGTTTCAATTGCCGAAACGCCCGATGAGCAGTAGTTGACATCACTGATCGGAAGCCTAGTCGGTTGCCCATGGAAATTGTAGTAAGATTACTTTTCATCATTGTGGCTGCTCAAGGAACTGTTCACCTGATCAACAGTTGGTTTTCTCATCGATGCAGATCGAGGGTTTAGTCGTTTTGTCCGCCGAGATGCCGGAAAGAAAGAAGCAACATTCTGCTGATGAGATAGGCATTTTGACCACCGCAGTGTCGGAAAGCTAGTTGGAAGGAGGTCCAATTGGGCCTAAGAATATTTAGGTTTTCCAAAGGAATTCCTTAGTGATTTTGTAAACAGTTTTCAGCAGACTGTCCATGGTCACAGAGCTGAACACGAAATAGAGAAAATTTTGTGTTGTAGAATAATTGTGTTTTATAAATTTCCAGAAGAAGAAGGTAAGTAATTTTGATTTATATTAATATTATGCATCTAACAGTTTTCTACTAACACATTTGCAGAACTATAGATAGCTTCCAAGAGCAGTAATCCAAAAACAACAGTGTGGTGAAGCTAGGGGTGGTTCAGTCATGAGAACCCATGATGGGTGTGATGCCCGATATTCTTACAAGCGAGCAGAAGATGCCATGGGAGAAAATGTCCGTAATGGAAATGATGACATAAATTCTAATGGATGGAGATTCCAAGGGACACCGTCTGAAGTTGCATCCACCATGAGAATCTTGGTTAAAGCCCAGGAAGAGCAACATCAGTTGAACGCTGCCATATTGCAGAGTTTGACAGACTTGCAGAAAAATATAGACTTTGGGCGAGAGTGAACATGATGGAATGCCTTCTGATCAACTTCATGATAATTTAACCCATCTCCTTTAAAATTAGAACTCATAAAAGATATAGGAACCTCATGATTGTGTTGATTACATTGAGTTGAGAAAACAACATACAAAATATTTGAAGCCAAAGTATAAAGTATAAAATCCTTACTGAAATCAAGACTTAAAAGAGAAAGAGATTCAGATATAGCTTCTATAATTATTTTGAACGACTCTTTTTCATTGTTACCCCAACTAAATTTTGCATCCTTCTTAATCATTTCCTGCAGAGGATGAATAATTTCAGAGAAACTTGGGATAAATCTCCTAACAAAATTAATTTTTCTCAAAAAGGACTGCACATCCTTTTTACTAGAAGGATACATAATCTTAGATATAGCCTGAGTTCTCTGAGGATCGATCATGATTCCATCTTTGGAAACTACACAACCTAATAAAATTCCCTAGGTGACCGCGAAGATTGTTTTCTTAGGGTTTAGCGATATCCCGTATCTTCTACAACACTCAAAAACCTTCTTAATATGAGAGATATGGTAAGAACGGTTTTTATAGAAAACAATAACGCCATCAAGATAAATAACTACTGCATGATTAATTAATCCCCTAAAAGATATATCCATTGCTCATTGAAAAGTGGCTCCTGCATTAATCAGACCAAAAGGAATATTTTGATATGCATAAGTTCCCAACGAAGTTCTGAATACATTTTTTAATTGATCATTGGGAGAAACCAAAATCTGATTATAACCTGAGAAGCCATCAAGTAATGACAACATCTCAGATCCAGAAACGTTTTGGAGGATTTTATCCATGGGAGGGACTGAGTAATTATATTTTTCTAATGACTTGTTAAGATTACAGAGATCGACACAAAGTTGAATATCCTCATTCTTCTTCCGAACTAGAACCAAGTTAGCCAACCATTGAGTGTGGCGTACTGGAAAAATTGATTTTGGCAGCTAAGAGTTGGTTCAACTCTTTCTTAACTATTGGTTCAAGTGTTGCATGCATTTTCCTAAGATTTTGCTGAAAAGGATTTGAATATGGTTTCATTGGGATAATATGTTGCATTATTTACATATTGAAAGTTTTTAGGTCATCATACGCCCATGCAAAAACATTTATGTACTCTTTGAATTACTTTAAAAAAGTTGTTTTTTCTAAGGAGGTACAGTATGTTCTTAGGTTGATAAGTTGAGGATTGGAATCTATCCCTAAATTTATAGTTTCATACCTTAAGAAGGATTTTTTTTTACAGTTTGGGACTGCCGTAAATTTATCCTGGAGATCATATTTTTTTTCAATCTTAAAACAGAGCTAGGGATAGATTTTACTGCATCTATAGATTTTTCTATCAGACAGTGAGGATGCATTACCAAAAATTGCGTAAGTCTTAATCGTGTGTGATTTCATCAATAAAAGAGTCTTTGAAGGTGTCTTCATTAGTCAAGAAAATCAATATCTGTGTATCATCATCGAAAACACGCTAGTTAGTGATATTGTTAGGAATTGATGGCCTAAAAATTAACTCAATTGAAAAAGTTTTAGGTGAAAAATCTTCAGGTGGAACTAATTTAGAATCTACATTAGCTAATATATCATCTTCTTGATTTTGAAATCTAGGAATGGATTTTACATTGAAAGCTTCACAATTTGAGATAAGGTTCCATACCTCTTTTTGATAATTCTGTAGGTGTTCGAAAATGCAATGAATTGAGTTACGTACTTGTTGTACAATAATTTTGGAATCACTATATACCACCAGTACCTTGATGTTTATATCTAAATATTTCTTCAGAACTTGGATAAGAGCTTCATACTCATCTATGTTGTTAGTACAACCAAACTCTAATCTACAAACTATACATGTTTTATTTCCTTTTGAATAAATTAGAAGGCAACCAACTCCAACTCCTTTTGATTTTGACCCGTCAATATTATCGTGGAAGCCCAATTGGGTAAACCACCAATACTTCCTATTACTGCAAAACTTTATTTACAAATAGTCTCTATCTGCTACTACAAACAAGGATGGTATTACACCCTATTTACCAACAACTATTGGAAGGATGTTATGACCCCCTAGTTTTATCATTTCACTACTTAAAGGATGCTGCTACACCCTATTTAGCAGCTGCTACTGGAAGGAGGCTACGACCCCCTGCAAGCTTGTTGCTTTCCCTAGTGCCAACCTACCACCCTAATATGTTTTTATTTGACTTCCAGATCTTGGTTTTCTTCACTCTCTGTCACAAATACTTCTATATGTTTTTGGTATCTGCCACTTCTTAGATGCTACTGCGATCTGGACTACAAAGACGATTTCTCTCACTCATCACTCTGTCTATAAATACCTTCTAACACATTTTCTATGAATGCATATTCTAACAGTTGTGCCTTTTCATTATTAAATCTTGCCTCTTCATGAAAACAATATTCTTCATCTTATTAATTATTTAACTCTATTTAGGTTTATCATTCATACCTTTCGGAAAAAATATCTTTCCAAAATTGCCTCTCCACAATGATAGTTCTTCGGTTTAAATTCTTCCAAATTTTCCTTTTTCTGAAATAAAAATCCTTTCGCAGTTGCCTTTCCACAACAGATCCTTTCCGCAACCATCCTGAGCCATTGATCCATTGCAGACTCTTTCTTATTTGTCGATCTAACACAAATATTTCCCTCCATAATAACCTTTCTATAATTTCTTTAGATTTTTGCAATTGTCTTTTCTGCAACAATATTTTCGCACCGTTGATTCTTTCCGGACTCTTCCTCGATTGTTGATCTGAGATTAGATGCAGATTCTGGATTGCGGGTTTTCCAAATTTATTAAAAATGCTTTCGTAATTTGCTTTCCGCACCGTCTATCTTATGCAAAATTATTTCCTGATCGTTGATCTTTAGATCATATGTAGATTATGGATTGCGGGTTTTTTAAATATCTTGAAAACAATTATGCACTTTCCTTTCCACAATATTTCTTCCTCACCATCAATCTCTTGAGGAATCTTTCCTGGTCATTGATCTTACGGATTTCGGGTTCATAAAGTCTCAACATTTACTTCTACAAATCACTTTTCTTTTGCAACGTTGATCAATTTTGGACCTCCACAATTTTCTTCTGCAACTTTGTTTCTGTATTTCTTCTGGACCGTTGATTTCCTTATAGGTTCACTCTGGACAGTTGATCTATGATCAAATGTGGATTATGGATCAGACATTTTTTTAAAATGATCTTACGCAATATCCTCCCACAAATCTATTTCCACAAATATTTTGGGTCGTTGATTTCGTTGTGGATTCAATCCTAGCCATTGATCTATGATCAAATGAGGAGTTTTCAATCTTCATTTTTCTTATGCAGAAATCATTTACCACCATCGATCTTCTGAAAATTGGCTTCAGCAATTTCTCTCGACGGATCTGGACTGTCAATTTTTTCACTTCACTCTAGCGTTTGGGAATGTTATTTTTCAAGCATATCTTTGGTTTTTACTGAGTTCATCCTACTATTATGCCTATTGGTAATCCCTTTTCCATTCCTGAACTCCTTTGACATCAATGACAACTATATTCTCAACAATATCCCCCTTTGGAATTGATGGCAAACATCTAAACATTCTCCACCTTCGACAACAATGATAAAGGATCACTTCAGTGAAATTCATAGACTCCCCCTATCACCGTGCTTCCTTCTACTCCATTATTGAGTCTCTCTCAGTTTACTTCAAAACAATTCTATGCACCTTTTCTCTATGTCAACCATGCACCAATATTATCTTTTAACCCTGATCATCTATTATCTTTGAGGAAGATAGCTTTCAACATACTTCAACATTAGATACCAATTGATTTTTTTTTCTTAGATAAGAATTGAAATTTTCCGACTTTAAATCCCCCTGAGTATATGATCCCTCCTAATTTTATTTTCAAGGTTCTCTTTATATCATGAGTGATCTTAGAAAAGGATTCCACAATCATCACTATATCCTTCTTCCTCACCTTCATCTTCATCTTCATCGGTGTATTCTTTTATATCTCCATCTTACTTTTCCTCATAATGGATGTCATATTTATCAATGGCACTATTATGCTCATCATCATCTTTGGAGACCTCACTGATGTTTGAAATTTGTGTTTCTTCTGAGTCTTTGTAGTATAACTTTTCCTCCACATCTTCCCTGAGGTATCCTGCTTACTTGTCCTTTATCATATGCTGTGTTTATGTCTTGTTTCCTTCCCAACCTTTGATATTTTCCCTTGGTTATGCAATCAGCAGCCTTGTGACCAAACTTATGACAACAATATCAATAACCATAGAACTTTCCTTTATATATAGGAAATATTTGGTCTTCCTTCTTCACAAATTCCATCTTCTTCCATTTTTTTTGAGCCTCTGCTAAAACACTATTTCTTAGTTTACATTCTCTAGCCACATGTCCGAAGTTATTACATTTGTAACACTCTATGTCATATCTTTGAAAAGGTCCAAAACGGTTATGATTTCTTTATTTTGGTTTGTTACTAGATTCATCCTTCTTGTAATCATGAACATTTCCATAAGCTCTGCATTTCAGGGATTTATGACCAAAATTATTACAAGAGTAACAATGACCAAAAACGATTTGTTGATATCTATTAGTCATTGGTCTCTTAGACACCTCATTAGTTATGTCTTTGTCATGAAAGGATGGAACATATTTCCTACTTTCTTCCATTTTAACGAGACTCTTTAGTGCATCAACATAGATTCTTTTATTTCCAACTTGTTTTGTGAAAGAGGAATATTCTGGCTTCTTTATTTTGTCATATCCTAGACTGGATTTATCACTTGATGGTCTTTAGCTACTTAAGATATCATCCAAGATCCTTGATTTGATCTCAAACTTTGATTTGATAGATTCTTCATCAACCCCTTTTCTAAGTTGAATAATCTATTTTTCAAGTTTTTTAGAATCTTGGATTCTCTTCTTAAGCAGGACTACTAGGTCATCTTCAATCTTCTTGGCCTCTTGAAGCTGGCTCTTCAAGTCAATAATAATTTGATTTGTATTTTCTTGGTACTTTGACAATTTCTCTTTAATTTTTTTTTCCCTTCTCCTACATTTTTCAATTTCATCAATAGCAACTATGTATTGAGATTCTAGGTCTACTTCTCCATCCTTGTCTGATTCCTCATGTGAAGTTACCTTCCCAATAAATAGGATTTCTAGATCTTCACTTTCATCGTCACTATCTTCTTTGGAATATAAGTTTTTCTTTTTTCATTAAACTTACTCTTATCCATGGTCTTACACTTATGACAACAAGGTTCTTCATGGTCACTATACTCTTTTTTTGGGTAAGGACACTTATTGGAAAAATGTCCAATTCTTCCATAGTTAAAACATTTCAAGGGTAGCTTTCCTTCGTATTTCCCAGCACCTTTCTCAAGTTTTTTGATGAAAAGAGATTCTTTATCATTTAGGTTCTCTAATTGGTTCTTGGATAGGGATTTAAATGCTGCCTCTTTTCTTGAAGGTTTATTCTATCCTGTCCTCATCTCATATGCAGTGAAGATCCCATGTAGTTCATCTACTGTCATGGCATCAAGTTCATTTCGTTCTTCTAGAGTGGACACTTTTGAGTCATACTTAATTGGAAATGCTCTTAGTACCTTGTTAACCACTTCTCTTTCTTTTAATTTTCCTCCAAGATCTCTAATAGCATTGACAACCTCATATACTCTTAGAAGGTATTCCCCAATATTTCTTCTTCTTTAATTTTAGGGATTTCAAATTGTCCTTTATATGTCTAAAGCTTAGATTCTTTGACTTTAGATGCCCTTTCATAGATAATCTTTAACTTATCTCAAGCTTGTTTGGTTGTATTGCATCGCATAACTTTTGTAAATACAAAGTTTGTCAATCCTGACTCAATATGGAATTTAGGAATTTTTCATTACCCTCATATTGGTCTAGTTCCTTGTAGGTAGGTTGTCTCCTATTTTATACTCCTTTTCATTTTCTTCCCAAACCTTCCATCCAAGGTACATTATATGGAACTTCATTGTCACACTCCAGTATGCATAATTTTATCCCTTGAATAATGGAGGTATGTTGGTGGCTAACCCTTCTTGTTGATCCATAGTGGTTTTTAAGTAGGATCTTCCCTCCAGTGTTTAAACTGTGGTGAAGGAACCTGCTCTGATACCAATTGTTGAAATATTGGACAATACTGAGAGGGAGGGTGAATCGGTATTGATAACTTTTAACAATTTAAATCACTTTTAATTTATTCATTAACACACATGATCAACAAGAACCCAAAAAACACAAATTTATCATGGAAGCCCAATTGGGTAAACCACCAATACTTCCTATTACTGCAAAATTATATTTACAAATAGTTTCTTCCTGCTACTACAGACAAGGATTGTATTACACCCTATTTACCAAAAACTACTGGAAGGAGTCTACAACCCCCTATTTTTATCAGCTTGCTAATGAAAGGATGCTACTACACCATATTTACCAGCTGCTACTGGAAGGAGGCTACGACCCCCGACAAGCCTGTTGCCTACCCTAGCGCCACCCTACCACCCTAGTATGTTTTTATTTGAATTCTAGATCTTGGATTTCTCTATCACAAATACTTCTATACGTTTTTTGTCTCTGCCACTTTCTAGATGCTACTATGATCTGGACTACAGAGACGATTTCTCTCACTCTTCACTCGGTCTATAAATACCTTCTAACATGTTTTCTATGAATGCATCTCCTCACAATTGTTCTTTTTCATTCTTAGCTCATTCCTATTCATGAAAACACTATTCTTCATCTTATTAATTCTTTAACTCTATTTAGGTTTATGAGTCATACCTTTCCACAAAAAAATCGTACCAGAATTGCCTCTCCACAATGATAATTCTTCACTAGATATTCTTCTGAATTTGCCTTTTTCCGCAATAAAAATCCTTCGGCAATTTCCTTTCCGCAACAAATCCTTTCCACAACCATCCCGATCCATTGATCCATTACAAAATATTTCCTGTCTATCGATCTAACACACAAATTTACCTCCATAATCATATTTCCGCAATTTCCTTAGCTTTCTGTAATTGTCTTTTCTGCAACAACCTTTTCACACCATTGATTCTTTCCAGACTCTTCCCTTACAATTGATCTTAGATTAGATGCGGATTGCAGATTGCAGGTTTTCATTTTTTTTAAATGCTTCCGCAATTTTCTTTACGCAAGATTTCTTCCGCACCATCTATCTTATGTAGACTCTTTGTTGATCATCAATCTTTAGATTAGATGCGGATTGTGGATTGCCGATTTTTTAAATTTATTGAAAACACTTCTACAATATTCCTTCCATGCCATCGATCTCTTATGGAATATTTCCTGGTCGTCGATATTGGGGATTGCGGGTTCATAAATTCTCAACTGTTACTTTCGCAAATTACTTTCCACAATTTTTCTTCTGCACCGTTGATTGATTTTGGACCTTCGCAACTTTGTTTCCGCATTTCTTCTAGACCTTTGATTTCCTTGCGGTTCATTCCTAACCGCCGATCTACGATCAAATGCGAAATGCAAATTGCGGATCAACCTTTTTTTTTAAATGATCTTACACAATATCCTCCCGCAAATCTATTTCCGCAACTATTCTGGGCCGTTGATTTCGATGATGATTCAATCCTAGCCATTGATCTATGATAAAATGCAGATTTTTGAATCTTCATTTTTCTTGTGTGGAAATCATTTACCACCATCGATCTTCTCAAAATCGGCTTCAGCAATTTCTCTCAACTGATTTGGACCATCCAATTTTTCACTTCACTCTAGCGTTCGAGAATGTTATTTTCCACACATATATTTGTCTTTTTACTGATTTCATCCTACTATTATGTCTATTGGTTATCCCTTTATCATTCCTGAACTCCTTTGACATGAATGACAACTATATTATCAACACAAGGTAAAATATTTACAACTACCTTACTATCACTAATATATACATAATTATGATTTTCTACACTATTTACAAAATTCTGTGATGCAGAATTAGGTTGAATATAAGTGAAATTAGAAATTTCAGATTCTTGTTTTATACCTATAAATGGAGGATTTTCAGCCTTAAAATTTCCAAAACTCGGTTCATAAGTGTAGTTTCCCATGATTGAATTAGAAAACAACACAAGTTCATTGGGATCATGAAATTCTGTTACAGTATGCTTCAAATATCTTTCTGTCCCTATTTTGATCTAAATGGATTTTCAATTTTTTGGAAGCCATAAGGTTGACCAATCAGTTGAAAAGAAACCATTTAGACTCTGTGACCAATATCTGCTTAGAAGCAACCCATAAGTGTCAGGAATGTTAGCAACAACAATGTCAATAATCTAATAAATTGATGGGTTACTTGCAAGCTTGATTAGTACATCTTTTATTTCTCCTAAAACCTTCACATTTGAATGATCTAATTGGGTAATCTATGTTTCACACAGAGTGTATTTAGCATTCAACCTTGGAAAAACTGACAAAGGCATTACATTATATGACACCCCAAAATCTACCATACAGTTATGCACATTTCTGTTATAAAATTCAAATGTGAGGAGAAAAGGAGGAGTTATGGACTTTGAATTTTTACCTATCAATGAAGTTTTATCATCTGTTAATTTTCCTTTATCATTAGAAATTAAATAACTATTAGAATCAGTGTTAGCAACTGCATTACCTTGAGTATTTTGAGTAGGTAAAATCATTGAAGGAGTTGTAATAGGACCATTAGGCATAGGATATATATGAAGTAGATCATACATACTGATATTTGCACGTATATTTTTCAAATCCTCAATAATATCATATTGCAAATCTACCTTTTGTGTACTTTGGACGGGAAGAGGTTGTTTAGCAGTTTGAGGATTATTTCCTTTAGTTGAGTTTGAGCTTGATTCTGTTGTAGTACCTATTGATCCCTTGCTTTGAGTATTATAATCATGTTGTCCAGAGGGAGGAGATTTACTTTTAGCATCTTTAGCTAAACTGTCCCAAAAGTGCCCAATTAACTGTTGTTGTTCTTGAGGTTCATCTTCATTTTCAGAATTTTGTTCTTCCTGATCAACAAGAGTCTTGATTTGAAGAGGATTCAGGCATGCACAATACTGCTCAAATAGTATTGAAGATATCCTCATTAACAGCTACATCAGGAGGATAATTTGTTTTATGATTAACATTATTTTGCCTAAATTGATTTCTAAAATACCTTCTAGAAGAAGGCCTTTCTGAGTTTTTCTTTAATCCTACCACTTTGTTTGTCAATGCTCCGATAACATTCTGAAGCTATTCAACATCAAATGCTTTATCTTTTTCTAAACTTGATTTTTCAGTTCTTTTATGAGGAAAATTATTAATTTTCCCACTTCTTTGTGGTTCATATGTTAGAGATTTTTTTTCAACTTTGATAGCTTCCTCAAAAGTTTCAACAAGTGTAGCCTTGTTGGCTTGTTTAACAAATATTCCTAAATATTTTTGGTAACACAGAAGCATAATTTTCTATAATAATATCTTCTGGCGGTTGAGAGGCGGAAGGTATTTTATTCTTCAAAGTTAAAAATATCTTATTAAAATCTTTGATCTGCTCCTTATTATCTATTTTTATGCGAGATAATTCAAGACATAAGGTAGTGGGTGTTTTATCTGCTCCAAATTAATCTAAGAAAGCCTGATTAAATTCTACTCAGTTTGTTATTGATCCTTGAACCAAAGAAAAATACCATGATGATGTCTTTCCTTCAAATGTTATTGGGAAGAGATGAAAAACTACATCTTCAAGTTGCACATTGATGGTTTGAACAACAAGAATAAACTTGTCAATGTGATTTTCAGCAGGTTCTTTATAATCCGGATTGGATTTAGGAAGAATCTTATCTGGATGTTTAGGAAATTGATGTTGTACTCTAGGGATTGCTTCTATGCTCCTCCTTAACCAAGGTAAGGGAGGATTTGGGGGATTAAGTGGATTACCTTCTCCTGCCCCTACCGTGTTGTCTTCTTCAGAGTCTGAATAATGACTATGATCACTAGATCTTGGGCTATCACGTGGGGAATATAGAGAATATGGTGGTTGGCCAGAATTATTGGAAGGGATGAGCCTTCTTTCATTGTTGGTTTCAGTAACTCCTATGGATAAAGGATTGAATTGATAATTTGGGCTACGTAACCCTAACTAATGAGTTTCTACTAAAGATTGATCAACTACAGAAGATGATGGGTTATTTCTAGTCCGATGAGGTAAACCAAAATCAACAGGGGCTATAACAGTTTGATAAGAATAAATCCTAGTGAGAAATCTTGTAGACTCTCCTAAATCTTGTTCAATCTAATGAGGTGTATAGGGAGAAGAGGCATGCTCTCATTCTAAGATTTCCCTAACATCACTTGCAAATGGTGAATCATTGATTTCGATTGTTGGATGAGATGAGGTATATGAAATAATAGTGTTATCAGACTCGTTGATTTGTGAAGGATTTGAACTAGTTACAACGCTGTTTTGAACATTTTCAACCATTAATAGTTGTAGTCCCTCCTTCTAGTGCCATTTGTTGGTCAGATATTATGTTTATGGCCAACTACGGAGAACTAACCCACACAAGGCGCTTAACACAACCCCCGATGCGTTTGGAGTATCTAGTTCTCGCATGTTATGGTCCTGCTACCATGGAAAAACTAATTAACAGATAAAGAACTAATGAAAACTACCTAACCTATTTAACAAAGTTACTAAATTAAAACTTGTTATTTAGATCTAATCTACATCTTTCTCTCTTAAGGAGAGTCTCTATTTTAGGTTTTAATAAGTTTAATAAAAAACTGCTTAAAGGATGAAAAAGTTAACTAATTGTAATATAAACAACCTATTTAACAACTGCTAAATGAAAAATAGAAAAACTAAACTATAAACTAAAAATTAATCTAATCTAATGGGTCCTATATTGGCAAAGAGCAAGCTATTAGCTATGTTAATGTTCTATTGATGATAGAGATAACAAAAATTTAGATGATATAACTATGAGAAAAATCATCAAAGTTGATATCAACAATAAATTTTAATTCAGTAATAATATTTATAATTAAAGAACAATAAACATAAATTATTTATCATCCTTAAATATAAAATATCAAAGAACAATTCACTTCTAACATTTAAATATTTGAAATTAAAAATGATTATATACTTAATTGAATAAGATGAATCAATAAGTAAATCAATATACAAAATATTATACATTCATATTTAATTAATAAATTTAATTAACATGAATCATACAATATAAACATCAAATATCAAAATGAGTTTGTGCTTCGAGTGATTCATTAACAGTTCACAGAATTATAACAAAATATAATTAAAANTATATATATATATATATATATATATATATATATATATATATGAGTATTCAAAAAATGAGTTGAAAATGATACCAATTTTTAAACAAGTGCTTACAGTACCACAAAGATGAATTCCAAAAAGAACTTTTCAGCACAACTGATGTCTTTACTCCCAATGTAAGTAGTATCCTAATGCATACTCGAATCCCCATCTCAAGTCATTCTCATAACTTATATATCAAGAATAATAAACTACTTCCATAATTCTATGCATCTACTTTCTAAAAATAGACGTTCAGTTTCTAACAGCTATCAAATAATAAAAACAATTGATTTTCATAATCCTTTTGTTGATCAAATAATGGAAATTACGAATAACTAATCCCTCAAAAGAAGGCACCAAGAATCTAGATCATCATAAGGGTAATTGTCTTAACATTTGATAGCAAAATTTGTGCACGTCCAACAACATTGAAATCAAAATGCATCCATAATAGACAGCTGCAATAACCAATTAACAATAGAGTAACTTTCATTCAAATGAACGAAACAACAACAAAACAAATTTTAACCATGCCCATAGAATTGAAGATTCTATGGGTATGCTAATCAAATCACTTATTACCTGTTTAAAGATCAAAGTATGTTAATAGTAACTGAAACAAAACAAGTTTTAAATCGTAATATGCAAATTGGAAGCTCGTCATGCTTCAAATAACTTGTTTGGAGTTTCAGGATCTTAATTTTTGGTTGTTCACCTTGTTTGAGTAACCGTTCATTAGCTACATCTAAGGATCTTTTAACGACATTATACTTCTCTTTCTTCAACTCCATTTCTTGCCATCTGTTCACCCATAAAAAAATTCACCCTTGAGGGTTTTGATTTCTTCTTTCATGCCCAATGTGTTGGAATGTGATTCCTTCACTTCTGCATCTAACCAAGCCACTTTTGTTTTTAGAACCTATTTAAGAGTTTGCCTAAGATTCTTCCCACTCCTAGCAGGTGAATAATTACCTGACAATGATGGATTTGGCTCAGATCTATATGGAGATAATCCATCAGTACATTCCTAAGGAGAATTAATCATGGGTTTATTTTATTCATAACTATGTTCATTACATTCATTATCATGAGAAATTTCATGTTTTGGAAAAATATCTTGATCATTGTTGACAACCTCTACTAATGGGGTTTCTCTTTATCGTTGTATTGTTGCAGGAGTTATGACTGTGGCCATACTCTTGGTAAATCAACAAGCACTTACAGAGATAGACTCTCTCTGTTTAGGTTTAAGTACATCAAACAAGATTGAGTCTACGTTTTGACATTTAACTAACTATTTGGGATTTTGTGTAGGTACTCTACCAATTTGAATAGGCTGCGAGCGACTGACAAAGATTCCAACCATTGGCCTAGGATTACCCTCTACCAAATTATCTCCTACATCCTTCGATTGGGCATATTGACTGTCATTTATTTAATTATGGATTGTATTAGGATTTAACGTAGGATTTTAACTATCAGAGGTTTTTCTCCTCTTCTACCGAGACTTAGAAATAGTTGGAGGCCAAAATTGAGACTGCCAGAAGCCATTCTCAACCAAGAATTGGTCCCAACTCTTATCAATTACAGATAATTGGTACTGAAGCAATATTTTTATTAACAGGTGATGAAATAAACTTCTATTCTTATCTCCTATAGTATTTTGAACAACATAAGCCATCTTTTTGAGAATATTGAGAAAAAAAAATGGCGAGTTTAACCTAGATCCTTTGAATGCCATCAAAATCCTAAGGTGATAACAATGTATAGAGGAAAATCTACCGTCACAAGTTATGTTCCTTATGATCAATTGTAACAATGGATATCATTGGGGCTTGATATATTTTGCAGGATACCCAAATTTATCATCAAAATATTCAAGTATAGAAACTGTTTCCATTTGGACTTATTGATCTCTCCCTATTTAAACCACCTCTCTCCTGTTTGTGGAAATCTTGTAGCTTTCGCTATGAAGTCCTCACAGATGACCATACAAAGATTTCCAACCTGGGCAACATTCTCCTTAAACAACATGGAAAATTGTCAATTTACCTTTACATTATGCCCATTAAAGCTTCTGAAGAATTCACCCCATCCAATTTTATGAATTAACTGTGCAAACTCTGGTTCAATGTCCAATAAATCACTCCTTGTCGGCTCAAACCTACACTAAGATGGTAATGAAGGTAAGGGTGAACATCAATAGAAAACATGAGCAAGGTTAAGTCATCTTCCTATAAAAACCCTAAATTCGGTAACCCATGCATCCAAAACAATACCAAATTCATTCTATGGTATGATAAACGAGGAAAATAATGATGCAAAGAACAAAATTATGATTTTGTACATGCATCATAAATAGAGGTGACCTTTGAAATCTCGTTGATAGAGTAAAATGACACGATTATAATTTCGTTGTACTATGATCAACATTTTTCAAATGATAAAATTATTCATGTTTTTAATCCAAGCTAGGATAGATAACACATGTCGTATGCATAGTTTCGATTTGTATGAATGCCATTAGGGTAAAATTCGAATGAAAGTTTGAACATTCGCTTAGGAATAGTTTTAGGGTTTAATATTTAGATATATAATAAATCAATATTATTAATCTAAATATTATATAAAACATGAATTTAATCATTACACTTTTCCTATTACGAAAATCAAACTATAAAGTTTTGAAATAATTCATGAGGAGATCATATAAAAAGATAAAAAAATCATAGAGACCACTTTGATCTGGTTGCAAGATAAGATTAGCAGGCTGTCGATCAACTGAAACTAAATCATCATTAAACAATATATAATCAAGAGTTAATATGTGCGAAATGAAAAATTGATTATATGGAAATTGGATTTAATAGTTGCTAAATAGACACCTCAACAATTATGAAATTGAAATACTTGTGATGATTTTACTTGAGTAATTGATGTTTTCAATTATGATTTTGAAGGAACTCTTAATAATATCATCAATAATTCATTAAAAATAAAAGATGATATCATTTTTTATTGACCAGAAACAAAATAAAAATGAGAAGGTTGTTGGCAGTCAATAGGGCCTCAAAATTTTTGTCAGGAAGCTATGATGCATATTTGAATCATTTGGGAACAGGAGAAGGAAGTGTTTCCACTTGTTCCTATTAATTTTTCCTCTTTTAAACTAGCGTTCACCCTTTTGAGGCAACTTAGTAGCCTCTGCAATAATATCTTCTATTAAAACCAGCCGTAAATTGCCTATTTGAGCCACATCATATTTAAGGGATAAGGTGAAATTCTTGGTTAACACTATGTGATGACCATAAAAACACCTAAAGAAAGAACCCCAACCTATCTTCTCAAACAAATCAGCTTCCTCTGGTTCGATTTCCAACAACTCATTCCCATAGGGCTCAAAACGACAGAGATGAGTCATTTCCCCAATGCAAATCTTCTGGAGAGGGCGTGTTTTAGGGGAGGTCATGAAGATGGAAGGTATAGGGATCCAAGTTATGCCGAGCATTTGAGACAGAATCATGTTTACCCATTATCACAGTCAAAACCCTATAGGCCTCCTCATAAAAACTAAACAGTTTGAGATTAATAATAACAAGTGGTGCAAAATAATGGTTAAAGTATTGCACTCATTAATGGAACTGACACCGTAAGGTATAATCCATCCAAGTGTTTTGACGATATGATGATCCAACACAAAATGATATCTGTGCAAAATTACGTACCATGTTTAATTGTTTGACAGATCATTTGTATGTTTTCCCCTGCAGTTAAGATAAGAAAATAAATTTCAATTCATGGTTAGAACAATAACATAAGTTATAATGTTTAGGTAGTGTAATAGATATGTATCATAAAACATAGACCTAGTAATCACCTTAGGTTTAAAATAAATTATCCCATACTCGTGCTAACTTTTAGATTACCCAAACATAGTAAATCAAACATGAAGTATAGGTCTTGATAACTTGAGAAGGATAAAAAATATAGAATAATAAGATTATGAGATTCAAAATCATATGTATTAGAAGTGAATGATCAATGGTTCAATCCCAAAGTGAGGTGACTGTATTGTCAATCTAGTAAAATATCAATTGAAAAAGTATTATCAAAATATAGTGATATATAGTCAAGAATTAACTTACAAAATTATATAAGAAAAATGATTATATGGGAAGCATAGTTTAGAAGCTACAAAATCAATCATCCATGATACTTAAACGAAATAGGATTGACAACATAACAATGATTTTTTTTCATGTGTTAAATTTCCTACAATTAGGAGTACCTTCAGAATCAGAGATTCTAAAGGCACTCCTTAATAATATTTCTCAAGAAATTATTAAGGTAGGATGCTGATATGATCTTTTATTAACTAAAATAATAAAAATATGAGAAGGTTGTTGGCTTCCAACAAATACCCATTTTCAAGGTCAATCGTGCCAATCCCTTTAGATGGGATCATACGATCATCACACATGAGGAGGGATGGACCACTGGATGGATGTAGGGCCGATAAGGCATATTGTATGGAAGCCATGTGCCTTGAGGCACCTGAATCTATGATGAAGGAGGAAGAGACAGAATATCCAACAACCAGTGCACTGCATCTATCCTTGTTCTCTAAACTTGAACCTCCCTCTTTCTTCCTTGCGCCTTCTGGTAGGGGGATGTTGTTCTTCTCAAGGAGTTGTGCCATCATGTCAATGGTTTTATTCATGCATGCACTCTCTGGATGCTAGCCTTGAATCTGACAATAAGTGCATTTTTTCTTCGCTTGCTTCTTCTTTTGTTTGTCCTTGCTAGGATTCAAACCCCCATCTGAATATTTGGGCTTCTCCTACTTCTTCTTCTCTTGCTGCTTCGATTCTTTGGATTTCTTCTTGCCTTTGGCTTGATTTGAAACACCTACAGCAAGGGCGTGATCCTTAGTGGATTTGATGGTACCCATTCGCACGAATTTGTCTTGTTCTCGAGTCAAAGAATCCATGAAGTCTACCAGGGTAGGCATTCTCCAATTTCAAACCGTTAGCTTTCCTGAGTGGAATGTAGAGTCAAACACTGAATATTGAGGGCCTAGATTTGAAAGAATGGACAAGATCAAATGCTCTTCTTTCTTCTCGATGCCACATTGTTTTTGCTAGAGTGCCAAGGATTTGAGCTTTGTGAAGAAGTCCTGGATCATCTCAAAGTAATTTGGGCTCAATGTGATCAACTCTTTTTCGATTTGGTGTCCTCCCATCTCACCAGTCTTCCCAAATAATGACTTGAGCTTGAGACACACCTCGTTGGGTGTTGTCAGACTGCCTACATGAAATAAAATATCCCTCAAAATATTGAGACAAAACATCCTAAATGCCTCATCTAACCTGTTGAAATACTTGGACTTTTCCACAACAGAGTTGTGCTCGTTCTTAGCTCCCATGGTTACTCTGTAGAGACCTTTCGACCTCACTTGGATTACCATTTTGGACTTCCATTCAAAATAATTGAATGGGGTAAGCAAGACATGACTCTTCTCCATTTCTTCTTGCACACTGAGTGACAAAGACACTGGAACAAGTTGCAATGAAAATACTTGATTTTTTCTGGAGGAGGCCCTAGATTGCAACTCAAACTCTCTGAATTCGACTTGCAGCTCCAAAGAGCTTTGATACCATGTGAAAATTTGATTCACAACAAGATCTAGGAGCTAAGAAAATCCTCACAACTTAAGAAATTCACAAACTATGCAAAAAATAGTGGAAAGCTCGAAAAATTAACACAAGAAAAGCGCCAATAACTGAAGTTTCTATTACTTTCCAACACGTAAATATGTCTGGAATATGATTATAATACAATAGGTGAAAATCGTTAGCCTTTAGAGTAAAATTTGAGGCATACATTTGGCAAGCTTAGATTGGACCTCAAAACCCTCTAGGTGGACCAATGAGCTCCCAACCCACCTCAAACGGCCACGAATGTCCATGTGAATGTGGGTGAAGCATGCTAGGACATAAACGAGGGTAAGATAGGCGTGTTGGAGTGCATGGGTGAGTGGGAGTGGCTCTAGCTAGCAATAATGGTCCAAAAGAGCCAAAAGCACTCAAATACTATGGATGGACGCGTCTGGTCAAACCAGTTCCCTGTCTTCAGGAGTGAGAACGCCCCAAGGACTAGAATGTCATTAATGAGGGTGCATGAGTCTCCTGAATGATCAAATGTGGGAGCTTGGGTGCATTAATGAGTCCAAAACCCCCAAATATCTTGCTAGAGCAAGATAACCAAGGTTTGGACCATATAACATAAGTGGAAAACAAATTATATGTGACCATGATACTAAGTGGTATGATACTCTAACACTTTTATAAATAAAAATTCATCCCGATTTAGTTAAAAAATATGAAAAGAAAATAGTGCTTCTCCCTACTCTTGAAAATTAACTAAGAAAAATATGAAATAAAATAAGAGAAAAAAATATGAAAAAACACTAAAAGAAGTGTAAAAAAAAGCAGAGAAGAAGAAATGTGAAAACTATTTTACAAAACTGTAACAAAGCAAACTTGCAAAGATAATTTTCACTAAAATTTAGTCCAATTTGCATACCCATGCTTCTTTAACTCTTGCAACCAAGGCCTTCTAACTTAGATGCATTCAGTCAAGTTCCATAGTGATTCAACTATTGAGTCAATTTACTTAGTAATGCAACTATTGGCATATTACCACACTGCAATAAAATATTAGTACTTAAATATATTAATGAATATTAAAAAAATTAGATAAAATACACAGAGCCTTGTTAAATCTGATCAGAATTTCAAATCCAATAAAATATTCAATTCATAGATTCGAAAAACAAAATTTATTTTTATAAAATAGAGTAATAAATAGTTTAAAGGAAAATTAAAATACGAGTTAAATCAAACCCTTACCCTAATCCATACTTTAAGATGAACTGGTACATTGGAAAGGTTTCGTAGTTTCCTATGATCACCGCTTGGATACCTCATGTTAGATGAAGTTTACCAGCACATATCGCCATGCTTATAAAGTGAATTTTTTTTACTAATAGAAAAATGTGTACATGCGACCTTTTCGGATTGAAATCTATTGACATTGTAATCTTTTTAAATATATAGATTCTATATATTTCAAAATTACAATTTTAATAAAATTTACAGGGTTAAAATTACAGTTCATATAATAAATGATAAAAAGCTATAAAACTTTTTTGGTTTAATTTTAAAAATGTTTTGATTATTTTAATAATTTTTTAATTGATTAAGCTAAAAGATATAGGTTTGTATTTTTTATTTTTATTTTTTTAGAAATTTGGTAATCTGATTTTTGTTGGAATAGAGGTTTGTATTTTTTTGTTGTTGAGAAATTTGATAATGTGATTTTTGTTGGAATAGAGGTTTGTATTTTTATTTTTATTTTTTCAGAAATTTGGTAATGTGATTTTTTTGTTGGAATAGTTATTTTTATTGTTGAGATTGTAATTTTAATTGTAGAAATAGATTCAACTTCTTTGTTTATGTTTGGAACATCTTGAATATGCAATCTCAACAACCCAAAACTACAATTTCATTAATCACACTCAATGAGCTATCAACTTTGGCGTGTCCTAGATATAGCCATTGATTTGATTCAAACCAAAAGACACATCTTTAATTTAAGGTCCACATATAATATTTTTATTATTAATATTTAATATTATTATGGTCAAGATATAATATTTATTATTATTTTTTATTTTGTTAGGAACGAACATTACAATATCTCCCCATACATGGTTTTAAAACCATATGCAAGGCCCTCCTAAAACCATGGGTTGTTTAGGAGGCTTTGTTTTTTCAGGAATTTCTTGTTTTTGGGGTAGCGGGGTCCGTCAAAAGTATGCAGTGTGGGTACTCGTTGGATGTGGAATTAAATTTTGCATCCAACGAGCTTGGAATTTGAGTAAAAACACACGGAGATATGTCATCATCACGTTTTTTCAGGTATTTCTTGTTTTTGGGGTAGTGGGGCCCATCAAAAGTATGCCGAGTAGGCACTCGTTGGATGAAGAATTAAATTCCGCATCCAATGAGCTCTTCCGATTGAAATTTGAGTAAAAACACATAAAGATATAGCAAAAATACGAAAAAAAAAAAGAATTTCCATCTATATTTTAAATAAAAATATCTTGAAAAAAAAATACAAATCCCATTTTAATTTACACTGTTTTTAATGTATTCATCCATCATGTTCATTCTCACAAGATGGCTACTGTTAATAAACGTTTTCAGCAATTTACCTACTTATAAAAAAAGACAAAAAAAAATAAAATTGAATGCAATACATTTATCATTCTCATCTTTACAAGTTGCAATTTTGACTTATTGTTAATTGTGAAAGCAGTAGGTTGTGTCCCTATCCATAAGTGTCAAGATGCTCTCCCATACAATTTGTCGCAAGCTCTGTATCTTATGCCCTACACTAAGAAAGTTAAATGTGCACTCGACAATCTACTTCAACCAACGGTGACGACATTCAACCTAATTGAACAAATCCGAGCTTACCATATCATTGACGTCCAATATGGGTAACTTACCATGTCGAATAAGATTGAATACGACATCTCAACATTATTGCACTTCCCAACTCTCGCCATCCTTACCTGCCTTCCAATGGACGTTCGGTTAATATTCTAAACGCCAACCATCAAAATCGTTTTCTTTTAGGTCGTTCAGAGTAGTACAGGTTACGCGTAGCCTTAACGCGCGAGGATTTTACCCGTTTCCGGCTAGTTTGCCGGCACCATTTTGACGGAATCTGGTCAAAATTTTAAAAACTTGTAATCACAATGTTTAAATTTTATGTTGTTCTTCTATATAAATAATTTCAATTTTTAAAAATTTCTTCAAACTAATCAGTAAATTTATTTAAATAAAGAAGGTCCTGGCTTTTAATTAAAGCATTGCACAATCCTCAGAATAATCTAAAATGTTAAATCCACTTTTATGTTTAAACCCTTTTTCTTCTTTTATCGTATATTCCTTCCGTATTATTCACGATCTCACAATACAAACAAGAATTCGTTTGTTCTTTTAATATTATATTCACGATTTCACAATACTTCCAAGAATTCGTTAGCTTTTGTAAAGCCTCGATTCAGATGGGAGACTCCGATCATCGGCAGCAGCATGAAGTTAGTAGAATAGTACCATTGGAGCTCTTGCCGGGCTCTGTCGATGCGTTATCTCAGCTTCCATTTGACAGATCAAAATACGATCAACTAGCTGGCGGACGCGGATGCAGACCATCATGCTATGCCGAAACAATCCAGAGGGATCGAAGGGATCATGAGAAACCTGTAATTAGGATCTTTGGCGTAGAAATCAATGGAAAACCCTGCGCTGGTGTTGTACGAGAAAACTCCAAACGGATAATCAACCATGGACTAATATTGCCGGAAATCAGTTCAGTGGAATATGGGCCCGAACGAAAGAAGCCGATATCATCCGCCGAATGTGTGAAATTTGAATGTCGATATTGTTGCAGGATTTTCCCGACGTCTCAGGCTCTGGGCGGCCATCAAAACGCCCATAAACGAGAGCAGCGCCGGGCAATGACGAGGTTTCGGAGACCGTCCTTAGCAAATTCAAACGATTCGGGAAAGCGGCAGATATATAGTAGTATTGATCTGTTTAACCCGGAGAGACTGCCCGGATCTTCTAACGGTGTTTATAGTGGCTTAATACCCGAGTCGTGCAGTAATTTAGAAGGCTGTGATGTTTGGAGTTCAAATTCAAACGTCCATGCAGCAGGCAGGCAAAGATCTAGGAGCCATTTTCGAGATAATCACATAAAATCTCGGGGATCAACATCTAATATGCCATTGTTTACCGATCTGCAGCAACATTCTTCCTCAACGGAGGTGTGCCTAGATCTTCAATTGAGCAACTGCAACCGATTCAATACTGGTAAGTCCAAGGTTCTTTGAGTTCCCAAGGAGAATTAGGGCAGCGTGCAAATTACCTTCGTATATGCATTTATATTCTTTTAATCCCGTTCAAATGCACGGGGAATGCATTTTCTGATGTTTTAGTGATAACTTTTTTAGTCCGCTGTCCAACCTCAACAACAATAATAAGAAAATAATAGGTGAACAGCGTAGAAGCTTGAATTTTGACCCGTTCCGATTCTACGTTTTATGTAAATTCCCAGAACTTTTCGGATGTTTTCAGGACAATTTCATGAACACGTTTATAGATTTTAGATTTTAACTGTCTTTCTTATTTTAAAAGATAGTTCAGTTAGTAAGACTTATTCATGTACTCTTTTAAAAAATGGGAGTTTATCAGTTGGATCCTTCCAAGGTTGAAGAATGGCTGTTTACCAAGCTCTCCCATGTGACAAAAAAAAAAAAAATGTGAAAAAAAAAATTAGTGGTGTTTTCTAGAATCTGTTCAGGATAGGATAAGATTTTGTGCTTAGTTTCAAATGTTCATCAATATTTATAGGTTTTGGTGTACCTACAAACCTTACATGGTACATCAAAACATAGATCTTCAAAAAATTTCCTGAAAAAATGTTATCTCATGTTACAGCAAACAGCAAACCGTACATATTTACCATTTTTAACTATATCATAATCATATACATACATAGATTTTAATTGTGTTTATTATTATAAAGGATAGCTTAATTAGTAACACTTATCCACATTTTCTTTAAAAAAATGTTATCAGTTGGATCCTTCAATTCAATTGAAAGCCCATTGTTTATTCTAAGGGATAGCTCAATTAATAAGACTTATTCACACTCTCTAAAAAGGAAGCCATCAATTAGATCCTGCCGCATCAGCCCCACTGTTTACCACCCTCCCATAGCTACTGTTAACCCCCTCCCATGTGGAAAAAAAATGTACTTACCATTTTTTAACTATATCATAATCATGTGCATGCATTTCTGGTGCCTTTTCACTATTTCATGATGCAGGAATTTATCAAAGAATACCCAAATAATTGCGTATCTCTGTGGTGCCTTCATTATTTCACGATCCTGTAATTTATCCATGAATACCAGATAATTGCCGATCTCTTAGGTGCCTTCATTATTTTGTGATGCAAAAATCATGCCCGTGAATACCCAGTAATTGCGAATCTCTTTGGTGCCTTAATTATTTCATGATGCAGAAATTATGCCCATGAATACCAAGTAATTGCGAATCTCTTTAGCTCATTTGATCAATGTTTTGTTAACGGTCAAAATAGGTCAATAATTGCAAGTTAAGATAGGTCAATTTAGGCAAGTTAGAATTGCTAAGGATTTGGCATTCCCTACTATGGCAGAATTTATGCCAATAAGTTCTGGTTATGGTTTAAGTTAAAATTAACTTATTGTGATATTTTTTTATGTCCATTATGATTGATTGTATGAAACAGCATAGATTTAAATGGGAGGCTCTATCAAGTTTTAGGATCAAATTTTTAGAACTATAAATCTTTTTGGTATTACACTTAAATTTTTTATTTTTTATTGTTTTGTTAGGTAGGAACATTACAACATCTCCCTTATATTAAATTTTTTTATTTTTTATTGTTTTGTTAAGTAGGAACATTACAACATCTCCCTCATATTAAATTGTTTTTGTGGTAGACATTTATTTTGGAAGATAATTAAAATTTTTATTTTTTTATGATACTTATTTTTAAGAAAATTCTGTTTTAGATACTTAAGTTACAAAAAATTTAATGACATTATATGCCATGATGTTTGGATTTATTTATTTAGATATTTGGTATTGTTTTATGGCCGTTAGTTAAAATTGGATAATTTTAATTTCTTTTTAAATTTTTAACTTAACCCAATCCTAATACATCCTAATACATTTATTTAACTTAGAAAAGTTGTGTGTCCATCTGTGCCCTAATACATTTATTTAACTTAGAAAAGCTATGTGTCCATCTATGCCCTCTGTGAGTGTCCCGGCTCGCTTAACCACTCTGTGAAGTAACCCGTTTAAGCCACCCGCTCTTTTTATAAGTATATTTACTCTGTTCCCTTTTACTCATAAACCAACCAAGTGTGATAAGGGCCCCACTACAAAAACAAAAGTTACTTTGAGATTTTAGATTGTCACGTTGTCGGTCCACATCGATCATCCATGTGTCAACATTAGATATATTTATGTTGAGGTTAGCGAATAATCTAATCTCTCTATGGGTTGAGCAAATCCATAAGACGACTTTAGGGTGTAGGTATATTAATGTGCTGCTATATTCTTAATTTAAGTTACTCCTGTATTTTTGTTCATTATGAGCATATTCTTTGGTTTTGGTTACTGATCGACTTGATTGTGGTTTTTTTTATAAAGTATTTGTAATATACCTTTATTTCTGTCTTATGTTCTATACTTCATTATTATTATATTCTTTGTTTTTGGTTACTGATCGACTTTGATGTGTGGTTTTTTTTATAGAGTATTTGTAATATAGAAATTGGTTTTAGGATCGACTTTGATTTTCTATACTCCATTATTAGTATATTCTTTGATTTCGGTTGCTAATTGACTCTGATGGTAATTTTTTATAAAATATTTGTAATATAGAAATTGTTTTTAGGATTGATTTTGATTTGTGTTGTTTTTATAAAGTATTTGTAAAAAAATTATAAATCAGAGAAGTCATTAAGATACTATAAAGAGGTCATTAATCATAACTTGGAAGATCATAAGTAGTTTTAGATAGTAATTAACTCATTGAAGAAAATTAATATAGCCAAGATTAGAACGAATCCTCATGAACTCCATACCGAAACAGGGCATTGGTCTATTCCTAAAACTCCATGGGTAGAAAGGGTTTGCCATCTGTGTGAGTCTATGAGCGTTGAGGATGAAAATCACTTTCTCTTAGAGTGTCTTGCTTACACCCACATTAGATCTGAGTTTCATAATAGTTGTTACAATACAAACCTTTATAACCTCTTAACTTGCCAAAACTATAGGGAGCTTGGAAAGCTTTTTGAGCACATGAACAAGATTTTAAAGTAAACCAAGCATTATCATCCTTAAGGTGTGATAGACCAAAGTTGGTCTCAGTGGAGTTAATCATCATCATCATCATTATCATCAATATAAAAATTGGTTTTAAGATTAACTTTGATTTGTGGTTTTTTTATAAAGTATGTGTACTATAGAAATTGGTTTTAAGAATCAAGTCACTCAGTTTATGGGATTTGATCTTTCTTATTTGGTTAAAAAACTTAGATTTGATCCTTCTTAATTGGTTAATAATGTTATTTTTAGTGTTTGTTGGGATTTGATCTTTCTTATTAACCAAACTTAAATTTGATCCTTCTTAATTGGTTAATAATGTTGTTTTTAGTGTAGTCATGGTCTTTGGGTACACTCGTTATAATAATACAGTTTTATATGTTATCATGTATGTGTATTATATATGAAATTTACATAATAATTACAAGGTACAATGACTTATAAAACATTGCATTGTCATTTAAAAAACAAGTTGTGAAAAAAGAAAAGTGTTAAACATACGCCATAAACATTGCAAAAACCTCTCAAAATAGGAACTTCCATCGAATCGATCAAATAGAATATGATAGAAATAGGATTACCATGAGAATTGAGACTATAAATATTATAGAAGAAAATTAATCATACACGTTTACGCATATAAAATTAAGTCTATAAAACAAGTTTTAAATATGGACCATTTATTATACCTGCAAAGGGAACAAGTATATTGTATTTGATATGAGTTGATTGCATAGTAGTTGTTGTTGTCATCATAATTTTTTACATAAACCTTATCTGTTGGTTTAAGTTTGCATTTAATTCACATTTAATATATTGCTAGCCACTAACAGTGAGCGTCTCCACCGTCCCAACTTCCTCTATCACCCTACCACCTCTTCATATTCACTGCCCCACCACCTCTTCATGGTACAATAGAGAAATTCAAAGCTATGTTGTAGGAAAAGTTGGCGCTACCCTTTGTGTTCTTACCACTTATTGACGGCCTTTTACAACAAGTGGACCGGAGAAAGCAAATAGTTGAGCTTACCTTGAAAAAATGGAGTACTCTTGAATTAAAAAAACTAAGATGCGTAGAAGTAGGGGGAACGAAAACTCCATATACATCAAATTAGATTTAGATGCATCTTCATTGTTATGAAACTCATGGTTGATATTTCCAAACGATCACAAACCGAGACGAAAACATGGTTCTCAATCACCACCTCGTAGAAGTAGAAGAAGTGAGCGTGGACCATGGACCAGACAAGCCCAAAACTTCTAATGATGGAGCTTATGATAAGGTATCTGGTATAAATACTCATTTTCGTGCTTTCTCTGAAATAAAGCAATTCGCACACATAAAAAAACACTAGATAATGGAATGCTTCAAAATATTAAACAGAAGATAAAAAAAAGTTTGGATAGAATTGTAATTAACAATATATACCTTCACAAGAATAGTCTTTCTCATTCTAGGTTCTCCATATAGAATGAATCCCTTTGGAGGATTTATCCCAATATCTTCATATAGGGAATCTGCATATACAAATATCCAACACAGTATCACCATAATTCTTTTTTTCAATGGATTCACTAGAAGAGCAATGAAACAAAGGGTTGTATCTTGGGAAAACAGTTGCGACGGTTAACTTGAGTTACCGTGCATTAATGAATTTTCCTCTCTTTTCTTCTTTTGGACTTGTAACACACAACCTTGGGAGACTCAACCTCTTTTTTTTTCACTTGACAGGTAACTCTTCGACCAAAACTTAGACAGGCCGAACTTCGACAAGACGAACTTTGACAAGTACTTCGACTAGTTAAACTTTGACCAAAATACTTCAGCAAGTTTTTATTGTGACCAACAAGTCTTCAACAAACTACTTTTGGTCGAGACACTTTTACGGGCTTTCGACCCGATACCTTTTTACCTTGACACGAATTACAATTGACACACTTTTGGTTTTTACCAACTCCCACATCGACCTGACCACTTTTAGTCGAAACTCGACAAGAGATTTCTCAGTCTAAAGACTTATAATATGAAAAACACTTTTCACCGAACCGTAACTTGGGGTAAACATCGACACAACTATAATTCGAGAGACTCACAATATCATATAACCAAATATTAAGTAAGACTTATGTCGACCACTCTTCGGATAAAAACTCAAAACTTTTACACAATGAAATATTTATGGATTCTTTGTGTCTTTCACTAAATGGTAAATGTAAACAACATTTACTCAAGTAATTCTGGAGAGGATGTGCGGCTAAATATAACATGCATTCAACCATAAACTTGGAGTTATATAATTGTCGCAACATAAAAGAGAACTATTGCAGCAAATACAAACTTGGAAGTTTACAAGGATGTTTCACCTTTTACAGAGCTTCGGCTCTCAACACTTTCCAAAAACACACAGAGCTTAAGCTCATGAACTCTCCACAGAGTTTTTCCTTCCTCTCCACTATTCAAAATTTTCTCTTTGATTTACAATCTTCTTCTTCTATATAGACGGACAAAAATTGGTTCTCTGTGAAGCTACCGACTTAACATTAAAGACTGTAATAACTATCTTCCTAGAAAGTTATCTTCAGAAATTTAATTCGATTGGTTTATATATGAGAGATGTGAACTCTTCATTCTATCAGAGAGACTGACAGAACTGACCCACTACAGACTATGATAGATTCTGCTGAGATCCGATATGGATATGCGATTAATTAATATTTCCAACACTCCCCCTTAATTATGAGCAGATAAAGATATTTACGCAAAATTTTAAAAAAATTTCAGAGTTGAAACTTGCTTTATTCATGACATAATTCACTATGCAGAACTTACCATTCCAAGATAACTTCGCAGATACTGGAAGTAACATTTTCCAATGGTTTTGTAAAGATGTCTGCAAGCTAACCTTCATACCTGCAAAATTCTAACCAAATTTCTTTGTTGTTCACCAATTCTCTTATGAAATGAAACCTTGTGTCGATGTGCTTGGTTCTCTTATGAAACACATGGTTCTTAGACAAGGCAATGGCTGAACTGTTGTCGCAGAAAATGGTTGTTGGTGCTTGCTAGTTCTGCGAAATATATTTAAAATTCTCTGCATCCAGATGACTTGACATGCAGTGCTTGTAGCTGCGATATACTATGCTTTTGGTGAAGATAGAGTTATAATGGGTTGTTTCTTTGAAGCCCACGACACAACACTTGTACCAAAATGAAATGTGTACCCAAATGTGCTCTTCATGTCATCTATGTTGCCTCCATTATCACTTTTCGTGCATCCAATGAGGATAAAACTTTTTGAGTTTGACTCTACATTATACCAAGATCCTTTGTGCCACTTACATACCTCAGAATTCTTTTATAGCTTGCCAATGAGAGTCTTTTGGTGACTCCATGAATATTAAGATCAGACTTAATCCATACATGATGTCTGGTCTTGTTGCATTTAAATGCATAAGGATTCCAACCAACCTTTTAAACAACATATGACCTACAGTTGATCCATCATCATCCTTGCTCAATTTTGAACCTGTTATTACTGGTGTTGGGGCTACTTTGCAGTTAGACATATTAAATCTTTTCAAAACCGCACTTGCATACTTTGACTGTGATATAAAAATACCACTTTAAGACTATTGGACTTCAATTCCCAGAAAAAACTTCATAAGCCCCAAATTAGTCATTTCAAATTCGCTTTCCACGACTGCTTTAAAATCCTTTATGCCAAAATCACAAGTAAATATTAAATCATCTACATACAGAAAGACAATTAACATGTTACTTTTCTCATTAAATTTGGTGTGCAATGTCAGTTCATTTTCACTTTTGTGAAATCCATTTTGGGTGAGCTAGGAATCAATGCGACTGTACCAAGCTGTAGGAGCTTGCTTCAAACCATAGAGTTCATTTTTCATCCTGTACACTTTGTTCTCTCGACCTGGAACTTCCTAGCCTTGTGGTTGTTCCACATACACTTCCTCCTCAATATGGCCATTTATAAAGGTTTATTTAACATCCATTTGATAAACAAGCCATTTGTTTTATGCAGCAATGGCCAGAACTGTTTTGATTGTATCCATGCATGTGACAGGTGCAAAAGTTTCATTGAAGTCTATGGCGAGTCGCTCTGTGAACCCTCTTGCGACCATTCTTGCCTTGTGCTTCTGCACATTCCCATCAACATATTGCTTGGTCTTGTAAATCCATTTGACGATGATTACATATTTATCTTTTGGTACATCTACCAACTCCCATGTTTGATTCTTCCCAACGAATTCCATTTCTTCATCCATGGCTTGTGCCCATACTTCATCTTCGACAGCTTCCTAAAATGTCAGTGGATCATCTATTTGAGAAAATACTGCAAATAAAGAGAATGAATTTTGTGTACCAACTTCATATATCTCATGTAGACTTCTTTTCTTTACTGGGTCTGTCAATGTCAACCTCGGCGAATCGCTTAATAGAGTATGTTGTCCTCTTGGAGTGCTTTTCGGTGTAGCTTGAGTTGCGACTTGTGTTGGCGTTCCTTGTGCTGAACCATGTCGTGGTGTCATGGGAGTCGACGGTGCTGCAAAATTTTGAATTACAAGTGGTGTTTGAACCACTTCCTCTTCCATTTCATCATGGTCGACATTCGACACAATATTGACATTCTTCTTGACGCTTCCATACCATGATTCATTCTAGACAAATTGAACATCTCGACTGATGATTAGTTTCCTTTCCATAGGATCATACAACTTGTATGCTTTTGTGTCTTCAGAGTAACCAACAAAAACACATTTCTATCCCCTTTTGTCTAGTTTCTTTCTTAGCTCATCTAGAACATGAGCATGCGCGACACAACCAAAAATTTTAAGTGAGAAACATTGTGATTCATACATGTCCATGATTTTTGAGGAACTTTGTTCTTCACACTCTTTTTTGGACATTGATTCATAATACATACAATAGTTGCGACTGCTTCAACTCCATATTAATTTGGAAAATGCTTGTTTTCCATCATGCTGCAGGCCATCTCCGTAATGGTTATGTTCTTTATTTCGACAACACTGTTCTGTTGAGGTGTATACCATGCAGTGAGTTGCTTTTGTACGCCATGGGTCTTGCAAAAATTTAGGAATTCATTCGAGACATATTCATCGCCTCTGTCCATCCTTAACATTTTGATATGTTGTCCACTATGGCTCTCCACAAGTGTCTTGAACTATTGAAAAAATATAAATGCATCAAAGTTATGTTTCAAAAAATATACCCATGTTTTTATTGTGAATTCATCAATACAAGTAAGAAAATAATTGCAGCCACCAATGATGATGTTTGCATTGGACCACAAATATCAGAGTGCACAATCTCAAGTGGTGTGTGAGATCTGTATTACTTTTTGAATGGAAAATTCTATATGTTTCTTGCCAAAAATGCATCCTTCACAAAATCTCTCTAGTTTGTCAATCAGTGGAAATCCTTTTACCATATTCTTTGTGTGCAGTAGCTTCATCCCACCAAAATTAAAATATCCAAATATGAAATGCCACACCCAGGACTCATCCTGAACTTATGTTTGAAATGCAACTTGAAAATCAGCACTATCATATTCTTTCTTGTCGGAGTGCTTGTCTACTTCCTTGCTTTATGCCTTGAATGCATCTCATGTACTTGTCTTTCCTTTTATGTATGGAATTATCCTCAAAGGAAACAAACAATTTCTTGTCATTCGTACTTTTTCTATCAGTTAGTTTCTTGGATGCTTGTCTTTAATCACACAGTTATTATCTTCTATGTAGACTCTATAAGCTTTTTGTATCAACTCTCCAATGTTCAAAATCTTGTGTTTCAGTCCTTCGACATGATAAACATCAGGCATGTTCTTTCTCTCCCCCTGTTTTTTTAGAATACCAACAATACCTTTTCCCAAAACAGTGACTTGGAAATTATTTCCAAGTCTGACATTAGTTTGAACTAATTAATCTAGACTGGAAAACACACTTGAATTACCAGTCATATGATTACTACATCCTGAATCTAAATACCATATGTCATGTGGAATTTCTTGGACAACATTGCATTCAAGTGGGAATTCACATGCCAACAACATTGTGCTCGACAAAGTGTTGGTGTTGGTCGATTGGTTTTGTCTTTTCCTTCCTTGGTCATTCTGTTTATTCTTGCATTCATATGCATAATGACCAAATTTATTGCAGTAATTACATTGGATTTTTTATTTATCAAACTTGTGACCACTTGATTGACTCGGGTTCTAATTTTGTCCTCTACCAGTGAAATTCATGGGACTGATGCTGCATCCTCCTTTGGAAAAAATTATTCCTCTGCCTATAGAGTTAAATCTCCTCTCCCTCATCCACGTCTTATAAATGACTGTGTTGCAAATGCACCTTCTAATGGTCTATTTGATCTATTGATTCTATGTTCATGATTGATGGACGAGGCTTGTAACTCATAATGGTAAATTGTGACATGTATTTATTTTCTTCCAAGGTCATGACCAAGGATTCAAATTTATGGGGAAGGCTTCTAAGAACTTTTTCAACAACCCTTTTGTCTTCTATATTATGTCCATGAGATTTCAGTTGATTTATCAAACCAACAACTCAAGTGTAGAATTAGTCTACTGAATATTTTTCTTTCATTGATAGAGATTCAAATTCTCTTCTAAGAATCTACAACTTGGAAGTCTTTACCCTATCCAAACCTTGATAGGAGGTTTCCAATGTATCCCATGTTTGCTTAGCGGTATTTGTTGATGATACTCTTGGGAGTATGCTTTCATACATGGCTTGGTGTATGCAGGACAGAGCCTTTCCATCTTTCTTCGTTTGTTCCCTCAGGGTATCCTTCTCATCTTGTGTGATATTATTATATGGCGCCTGGTCTGGCGGTTCTGTATAGTCATTTTGGACTATCTCCCATACATCTTGACCTTTTAACAGAGCCTTCATTGTTAGAGAACAATACTCATAATTCTTTCCCAAGAAAATTGGAGTTTGTAGACTTGACATGTGTGCACCAAAAGTGGAAGCCATATTTTTAATTTTCCTTATATATATATATATATATATATATATAAGACAAGGTTTCTTTCCTAAACCCGCTCTGATACTGGATCTTGGAAAAACGACTGCAACGATTAACTTGAGTTGCCATGTAGTAAGAAGTTTTCCTCTCTTTTCTACTTTTGGACTTGGAACACGCAACCTTGAGAGACTCAACCTCTTTTTTTTACTCAACGGGTAAATCTTGGACCAGAACTTAGACAGGTTGAAATTCGACAAGTCGAACTTTGACATGTACTTTGACCGGTTAAACTTTGACCAAAACACTTCAACAAGTTTTTACTGTGACCGACAAGTCTTCAACATACTAATTTTGGTCGAGACACTTTTATGGACTTTCGAACTGATACCTTTTTACCTCGACAAGATTTACACTTGACACACTTTTGGTTTCGACCAACTCCCACTTCGAGCTAACCACTTTTATTCGAAACTCGACAAGAGATTTCTTAGTCTAAAGGCTTATAATATGAAAAAACACCTTTCACTGACCCATAACTTGGGGTAAACCTCGACACAACTGTAATTCGACGGACTCACGATATCATATAACCAAATATTAAGTAAGACTTGTGTCGACCACTCTGCGGATACAAACTCAAAATTTGACACGGTGAAATATTTATGGATTCTTTGTGTCTTTCACTAAACGGTAAATGTAAACAACACTTACTCAAGTAATTCTGGCCCAGGATGTGCGGCTAAATAAAACATGCATTCAACCATAACCTTGGATTTATATATATTGTCGCAACATAAAATATAATTATTGCCGCAAATACAAACTTGGAATATTACAAGGATGTTTCACCTTTAACAGAGCTTCGACTCTCAACACTTTCCAAAAACACATAGAGATTGAGCTCTTGAACTCTTCAGAGAGTTTTTTCTTCTTCTCCACTATTCAAAATTCTCTCTTTGATTTCCAATCTTCTTCTTCTATATATAGACAGACTAAAATTTCTTCTCTATGAAGCTATTGACTTAACACTCAGCTGTAATAAGTATCTACCTAGAAATTTATCTTCAGAAATTTAATTCCACTGGTTTATATATGAAAGATGTGAATTCTTCATTTGGTGAGACAGGATGACAAAAACAAACCTGCTATAGACTATGACAAAGTCGACTATGATACGGATCTGCAATTAATTAATGTTTCCAATAGTATGGGCATTTCACGTGTGTGATTTTATGGAGGTTGAAAATATAACTTTAGGATAGTAAAATAAAGATATTCGAATACCATTTTCAGTGCTTATTTGAACTTGGCGTCTCCATAAGATATATATACATATAAAAACAAAGCTTCCATAAACAAAATATTCATGGAAACCTCGTGATATGTACATGCAACATCGTATCAACATCAAAATCCAAAGCTAAAGCATTGTTTCCTACCAAAACTTTGGTGTACGACAACGAGTACATCAACTTTGCTCCTTTTCATGCTTGAAATGAATGAAAAAATATAAAAAATGGTAGAAGTTCTTCATTATTGTTTATAATTGTTTAATATGTTTCCAAAAAGAGATGGCATCCTCTTTCGATGATATTCTTTTCTACACAATTCTAATAGGGAATATGCTTTGCAGAATGGGATCAGATTTAAAATAGATTCAAATGTGCAAGTATGTCAAATACCTTTATACTCAATATAAATTCCCATTTTATGGTACCTGTGGATGCACCGTTTCTATAATTGATTAAGATGGTATATTCTAAATATGTTTGAGTTTATAATCTTCCATTCTCCCCTCCCAGACCTGGCTTCCGTACCTGGCTCTAGTTGCATTGAGACATACTAATTACTTACATGAAGAAGCAACCACATCACTCTGTTCCGCCTTCCCACAATGTCGAAGGATCATCATGTAATATTGCTTTGTTTAGATGCATCAATAGTAGTTGAATTTGGCTCATTGCCCCAACATAAGCAACATAGGAATCCATCATATTTTTAATTGGAACCGAGTGAATTTTTCTTTCCAAAATATGAATTTTGAAGTGTTTAAATCATGTTTTTGAATACATAAATTGATTCAACATCTTCAAATACCCCAAGGACACCTATATTGTGCAAGTTTAATAATTATCATATGTTTTTTCAAGAATTAATCTAAAATTTATACTGTATTCTGTGTAAAAAACAAACCGAAAAAACAGCTCGAAAAATGCTGAAAATGACTACTCCATGACAATGTAGAATTAATGAGTTTTTCTTTTTCCTTTTTACAATTATTATTAATGTGTCATTATGAGAAAGTTGAAAAAATCAATGTGTTTGTTGACTTTTTTAATATCACATAAACATATTTGAATGCCAAATTTAACACAATCTATCAAACTTGTCACTAATGATTATATACATGTTTTCTTCAATTACTTAAATTGGATTTTTCTCATTTAAATCTTAAAAAATTAGACATAACTTTAAAAAAATAAAAATAATGTTTTTAATCATATTCCAACTAAACCTAGATGTGGGTGGTCACATGCCACAAAGACAAGAGGGAACAACTGTCCCTCGACGTCATGCCCATGACACCTCATCATCCCATTCTTAAATGAATCGAGCTGGCTTCCACCTCGAACGACACATGTTCTCCAAGATCATGATGAGAGGTGACCTCCCCTCCATCACCTGGTACTATGCCTCTCCATGCAGAGTAATGGTGTTCTTAATAGCGCCTCTAGATTTGTGTCTCCCTCATATGGGAATCATGTGCATAGGATTTTACCTCATTTTCTCCCCCTTGTGCAATATTACAAAGGCTAATCATTCTGTAGTTTCTATGTCGACAAAGGTGCACTCCAGCTTCTAGTCTCATGCTCAGAATTCTCATCACTTGGTGCCTCTAGTGCAGCTAAATATGTCGCGCATATTATGAGCCATGCTAATACAGGGTCGTGGTGGCCATGGAAATACCAACGAGCACGCCAAAAGTCTCATGGCTCAAGCCAACACATACGGATATGACATTGAAATACCTAATTTTCTCTTCCAAATCATAGATGTCTGGAAGGACAAGCTTACTAGTTCACATTCCGGGGAGAACAAGACAGTCCTCCGTAGGAAGAATTTTTGGGTTGTCAAAAATCTTCTGGCTTGGATTTTTCTCCATCTCACAGGATCCCAGAATGAACCCCTGACTCCCTCCTCGAATCCTTCTGCACCTCCCATGGACATAGAAAAACCACCTCCTCCTCCTCCGATGACCATATCAAGCACAATGTAGGGTAAGGAAACCATCAACATTGCAGCCAAGTATAGGAAAATTGAAATACTCCTGTTTAAGCAGAATCCCTCTAGCAGTAAGGAGGATACCAGCAGTGAAGAGGACACTAACAGTGATGATAAGATTCCTGGAAAAGATGAGGGCCAAGCATTTGTCAGCCCACTTGCCCCCCCAGTGGCTTAACGACCAAATTCACAGCTCGGATTTGGCTTTGGGGTTCCTATTGAGGAGGAGCTTCCCTCAAGGCCTTAAGTTTAGGTATTGGGATTAATAATCCTCCTTTGTCCAATATAGTCTATTTTGTCATATTACCTAGATTTGGAGGTCATTTATCACCTTACTAGAGTTTTGGTTCTGTTGCTACCGCAACTTTTCCTCCCCGATTTTACTTTTTCACTTAAACTCTGGGACCCCTCCTCATCATTTTGCTTGGATTGATTGTTAAAGGCTTGACCCCTCGAACATATCTGTTCGTCTTGAAGTTGAATACCCGCTATTTGTTTGCCTCGTTCAGTTTAGTTTGGGTCGTATGGTCTGTTTAATACCCATAGAACATGAAAATGTTTCCTTAGCAAAGAAAAAATGTTTTTGGCTACAATTGATCCTTAACGCTGTTGGTTTTCACTGTGGATCGGACCTCTTACGGAAGATGCTGAGCCTCAACTCACCCGCCGTTGCGGCTCCCGGATCAAACTTTACGCCCGATTGGAGTTTCGTTCGACGCCCGATTCGTTTGTCTCGATCGCTTGCTCCTAAGGTTCTAATTGCCCGCCGTTGCGGCCGGGAGGATAAAGTCAGCTCCCGATTAGAGTTTCTCCCGCCCGCATCGCTCAGCCTTTGCATCATCCGCCGTTGCGGGTGGTAGAGCAATCTAGCCTCCAATACCCTCCTCTCCGGCGTCCGGTTGCCTTTATCGCCCGTGTTGTCACTTTCCTGGTTCTTATGCTCCTCCACCGTTGCGGCTCCTAAAATCCTTGTCCCATCCGATGCAGGAGTCTTTTCCCGTCCGATCCAAGTATCGCCCGACCGCCGATGTATTTTTGCCGCGAGTTCTCGCCCGGATGAACCAGGCTAGCCCCTTGTGGATTTATCATTATGGTTAGAAATTTTAGATGCCTAACATCTCAATTTAGTGGATAATGCACCAAAGTTGTATGCAGAGAGAATCCCATAGATCGCTGAAGCAACGTATTGCAAAGAAAAGGACAACATAAACGAACGACAGAGGCACCGACGAGGCATTTTCAGCAGTTACTATCAGAAGGTAAACGCCTGTGGAAATGATGGGGAAAACGTAACGGATAGAGAGGAAACTGAATCGTGAAGGGTCCTGAAAGATCATACGTTGAGGGCAGCCCAGAAGGCAGCAGTTGTGGTTTAAATAACGGGAAGCCTGACTGAAAAGGGGCTTTTTTCCCTGGAAAAAATTGTAAATGTTGGCTTGTAAGAGGAACTACTTCGTTTTACAAAAGGAACTGCAATTCTACTTGGTTGGAGAAAGTGAAATGGAATGTATCAATGCGTTTCGATGAATGATGTTGGAAAGGAACTATTTCATTTTCAGCTGCGTTTCATTTACTATGAGAATGTTTAATTTCCTGAACCTATGTTCTTATTGAATGTTCTTTGGTATTTTCATGATCTTTCCATGTGAGTAATAATGGTATTCATACAGCAATTGGCTACCTGGTTGTTAAATATTTGTGATTGTTCATGTGTCTGAAAGGAGTATCAGCTGACTGTAACCCTTCATACTGCATTTGCAAAAAATTGAATTACTCACTTAAAATTGATGGCTCGCTCCCTAGTGTTAGATTAGACAATTAGTTTCTTTCTCATTGTATATGATTTGGTTTCCTGCGGGTCTAAGACAAGAGGTAAGAACCTGCGCATCACATCTTGACCGCCCCTCGCAGTTTGATCACCTTGCACTTAGTTAGGCATGTGCATTTCATCTCTTAAGTTAAAATACAAAACTCGGTGGACCGGGCCGCAACCGGTAAATCTTTGTTTTTTTGTTACTTGACTCACGGTAGCCGGACCGCAAACCGGACGAATTCCCTATACCAAATAGTCAGCGGGCTAGTTGGGAACGCTGATTGGGGAGAATCCCTTACTGTTGCCGCCTGGGATTTTCCAGGCATCAACAGTTTTGGCGCTAGAAGGAGGGCCGCCAGTGCATGGTTGGCCGAGGAAACCCGTTTTACAGAGAACATTCCGCTGGTTACAGTTCTGAAAGTAGTGGACCGCGTAATCCATTTCCAGAAGAAGAAAACATAGAACATCTATATCCTGTTCGCAACGAGATCGTAAATGATCTAAGAAGACATACCCGTGCTTATGTAAAGAAGATTGGAGGGTTGCCAATTATTCCCGAATTGCATAGAAGAGAGTACAAGAAGAAAGACCGTCCTCTAATTGAAGATTCGGTGTTGGTTGGAGACTGGGAAGAGCTTGTGGAAACTGCCTTACAGGAGGTCGAATTGCCTTTGAACCAAATAGGCCCAGACACTCCTTACAGCTCTCCTGTTCACACCCCTGTTGTTTCAACCCCTCACTCTCCACCCAGACTCATGGCCGGTGTTAACGCCAATCAACCCCCACCAAATCCTCCACCACCCGCATGGAAAGCCAGATCACCATTGAATCTGACCCCACCTTTGCACGACCTACCCCAAGCCTTTGAGAAGCTACTGCCCAAATTTGACCCAAACAAAAAAATCCTGGTGGATGACCATCTACAGAGTTTCTACTTGGCATTAGAAGGACTGAGGGCAGGGGAGCACGAAGATGTGGTTTGTAGACTATTCCCGCATACCCTCAAAGGAGCTGCGGCCTTGTGGTATTTTGGATTTCCCACCAATTCTATCCCAGACTGGGATACTTTCGAGAGAATATTCAGAAGTAAGTATGCCGTCCAAAAGACTCACGCTGCCCTCATGAAAGGACTGTGTGCATTGAAGAAAGAGAAAAAAGAAAAGGTGCACAGCTTTACACAAAGGTTTGCAGCATATCTAAAAAAATTCTCTGAAATAGATAAGCCTTCAGACAAAGTACTGATTGAATACTATACTTCAGCTTTGGGTCCCGATTTAGCCATGTTTGCAAAAGGTAGGACCAAGCCTACTTTTACGGAGACTTATGAAGAGGCAGAAGTGGTGGAGGCTGAAAGGGAGAGCGTCGAATATTATCCTGAACAGTCAGGGGAGAAAAGGAAAACCTTACTGTTTACTAAGCCCAAAGAGGAGAAAGCACCAGACTATGAAGGTATGGCCAAAATGGTGCAAAAGCTCTCTAACAAGATCATAGATTTAGAGAAAGAAAAAGAAGAACAAAAGTTCTACAGGCCATACTATAAGAAAAGAGAAGACAGCAATCAAGCCCAACCTCCTCCTCAAAGTAATGCATCCATGAATTTGACAGACATAGGTATGGAAAATTTCTGTACTTTTCATCAGCAGCCTCACTTCGAAAAAAACTGTCCGCAATGGATAAATTCAATGACATTGGTCATGAATCAGATGTTGGATTCCAGAATGACAGAAGAAGATGATGAAGAGAGGAAAGAAAATGCTGCTTCCACTTCTACAAAATAACAGGAGGAAGAGACTATGGCATTGTGGAGTTCTGTTTCCATGCTCGACGCTGAAGAGGAAAATACTCAAGGACGCAAAGGGGTCAGAGAGGCTAACGTGACAACTAGAAGTAAAGGGACGGTTAGTGATGACAGTCTTTTACTCCCAAATATCAGGAGGCTGCAAAGGAATGTCAGGAAAAAGTTTCAAGACAAGGCCTTGGCTGATCAGATACTGGAATTCACTATTACTAGCCAAGACCCTAGACAGAACAGAACATCGCCTGAGTCAAATCAAGAGAACGTGAGTGCTGGTAAATCTCAGCCTACTAGATCACAAATTGAATATGACATTGTTGAATATTTGAAGAAGGTGAAAGCAAACGTCCCATTGTTCGAAATGTGCAAAGTACCTCAACAGAAAGAAAAACTGTTGAAAGCACTTGAAACGTCTGAAGAAAAACTGCCCACTGAAAATCAGCCCCGGTATGAAGAAGAAATCGGAGAAGCTAGCACTGGAGGTATGTCTAAAACTAAACATCCACCTTTCCTCCTGACATTTGAAGTTTTCAATCATAACGTGCACAATTGTCTAGTAGACTCAGGGGCGTCAATTAATGTTATGCCCATATCGGTATGCAAGAAAATAAATGGGCAGCCTAAGCCATCCATGTGGAGGGTGGTGCAATTGGATAGGACAGACGTTAAGGTGATTGGTGAAATGGAGGACGTCCTAATTCGCCTAGCATCTGATAGTAGAGTATGCCAAGTTATTAACATCGTAGTGGCTGACATACCAGATACTTATGGCCTGGTCCTGAGTAGGGATTGGTTAGCTAAATTAAATGGGTATTTCGCTTTAGATTGGTCACATCTTTGGTTACCATACAAAGGAAGTCCCAATCAAATCAAAGTTCTGAGAGAAACTTACATGAAGTATAACATCACTCAATTGGATGAGAAGAATGTACCAGTTGAATCTGTATTGGGAAACTACTTTCTTGAACTAGAACCAGGGAATTATCAAGCGGAAGAAGCCAGCAACACATCTGACACTCAGCCTGATCTACTTCGTTTTTCTCAGGCTGATGAGCTTGACTGTAAAATAGTAGATTTAGCTGTAGGAGTAAATTCGGTTTCAATAGATAATGTTTTCTGGACTCTATATTTTGACAGCTCAAAGACGTTAGAAGGGTCAGGGGCCGGCTGCGTCCTTATTGATCCACAAAAAAATAAACACTTCCTTTCTTGTAGATTAGAGTTTGAGTGTACTAACAATATAGCCGAATATGAAGCATTATTGCAGGGACTCAAGAAAGCGATCGAGCTAGAGGTTAGTAATTTAAAAGTTTTTGGGGACTCAGAAATAGTTGTGAAACAAATAAGAAATCAAATACATTGTGTCTCCCCTCACTTGAAAGCTTACCAAAACGAGGTATGGGATTTGCTTAGACATTTTCATGCATTTAACATTATTTCAATCCCAAGGATAAAAAACGTAGTTGCTGATCTTTTAGCTACATCAGCTTCCAGGCTGGTTCCCACTAATAACAAATGCTCTATTGAATTATTTTTCAGGCCTTCAGTACCGAACATGATCATCAACCTGCGAGTATTTGACGATGATCAGCAGATAATTGAATGCTTGACAAACGATGAAGTCTTTAAAGGGGCTATCATAGACGATGAGGAACATCAGGCTGAAATGAAATATAATAATTTCATTCGCAAAGGAGTTAGGACATTGGAGAAAATGTTTGACTTGAATGAGAAATTTAGAAGACCCGCTAATGTGAAGACGCACAGCTCAACTCTACAGTTTGAGCTAATTAACTTAGGGACTGGAACGGATCCCAAGTTCGTCAACCTCGGTAAAAGTTGTTCACCCGCGGAAAGGGACAAGTTTCTCAGTCTGTTTAAGCAGTACAAGGATGTCTTCGCCTGGACGTATGCAGATTTGAAAACTTACAACACTAGTAATATTAAGCATATCATTCCTATTAAAGCTGGCGTTAAGCCATATCAACAGCCGTTAAGAAAAATGCACCCCAAGCTGGAGCCGCTGATTCAAAGCGAGGTGAAGAAATTGCTAGACGCCAAGATCATCTTTAAAGTCAGACATTCTGAATGGGTGTCAAACCTGGTGCCTGTCAGGAAAAAGTCGGGAGAAATCAGACTGTGCGTGGACTTCAGAAACTTAAACCGCGCCTCGGATAAAGACAACTACCCGGTACCTCCCATGGAGCAATTGCTTCAGATGGTTTTTGGTTCTGAAATGTTTTCATTGTTAGATGGTTTCTCTGGCTACAAACAAGTATTGGTATCCGAAGAATATCGATTGAAGACGACATTCAGAACTAAATGGGTAACTTTTGCATATAGAAGAATGCCCTTTGGACTGATTAATGCTGGCGCAACATTTCAGAGAGCGATGGACATAGCTTTTCGCGGATTGATTGGGCGAAGTGTGGTGGTCTACCTAGACGACATCACTATTTTTTTGAAGAAAAGAGGGGAGCACGCGTTCCACTTAAAACAAATCTTTGAACGCTGCAGGAAATATGGTATTTCCCTCAATCCTAAGAAGTGCGTGTTTGCGGTTACTGAAGGTAAGTTACTGGGGCATATAGTTTCGAAGAGGGGTATATCCATAGATCCAGAAAGAATTAAGGCAATTGAGCAAATCCCTATGCCTCATAATAAAAAGGGGATGCAATCCTTCATGGGAACGATAAATTTTGTGCGTAGGTTTGTGCCTGATTTTTCCCATACTGTTAAACCATTATAGCAGATGGTTAAGCAAAATACACAATTTAAGTGGACTGAAGCGGAAAAGAATGCTTTCAGTAAAATCAAGACTGCTGTTGCACATGCGCCCTCTTTGAAAAGTCCATATTTTGACAAGGATTTTATTATATATACATTTGCGTCCGATGATTCATTGGCTGCCGTACTTACACAAAAGGAAGACGGGGGTGATGAATACCCAATTTCTTTTATGAGTACTGGGCTGCAAGGAGCTGAATTAAACTACCCAGCCATTGACAAACAGACATACGCAGTATTTAAGGCAGCCAAGCAATTCAGGCCTTATATACTAAAAAATCGAACCAAGTTAATAGTCCCTTACCTAGCCGTAAGATCCCTTCTCATTCAAAAGGAATTGGGAGAAAGAAGGGGCAACTGGGTAACAGCCCTTCAAGAATTCGACTTGAAATTCAAACCAGCCACTATAGTGAAAGGTCAGGGGTTATGTAAGCTGATGACTGGAAGCAGTAATGATGAAGAGCAAGCATGGGATGATGAAGCTGAGTTGCATGTAATGGATGTTTGTCCTTTATTCACAGCTCCTGAATCTTGGTATAGAGACCTTGTACATTACCTACAGTCAGGGGTGTTGCTTGAACATTGGAGTTCCAAACAAAGAAGATCTTTGCGTCTAAAGTCAGCTTCCTACCAACTCGTAGAGGGCATATTATTCAGAAGAAACTATGATGGGGTCCTCCTAAGATGCCTGGAAAAAGAAGACGTTGAGAAAGTAATGTCTGAATTGCATGATGGTCTGGCCGGCGGACATTATTCAGGAGACACTACAGCCCACAAAATCCTTAGGGCCGGTTACTATTGGCCAACACTCTTTAGGGATGCACATGCGCACGTCAGAAAATGTGATACTTGCCAGAGATGTGGTGGAAGACAACCTAGAGCAGCAGCACCTCTAAAGCCTGTAATGATCACAGAGCCTTTCGAGCAATGGGGAATAGACGTCATTGGAGAAATAAAGCCAAATTCCTCCCTGCTACATAAGTATATTCTTACTGCAACTTATTATTTCACTCGTTGGGTCGAAGCCATCCCATTGCGCAAGATAAACGAAGACGAAGTCATCATTTTCCTAAAAGACCATATCATGACCAGGTTTGGGGTTCCAAGTTCGTTAGTTTTTGATAATGCTAAATACTTTTA
>LPNX010794155.1:203783-420745 GCA_001517045.1 Pseudotsuga menziesii | reverse complement strand
GATTTACAGGGATGGGAGGAGAACCTGCCGGTTAATGGTCTGGTTCTCAAACCTTATTTTTCTTAAGTTGTTTTTGAGTTTTCTGACTTGTACATAAATAATCTGTGTTGAGTTATGTTTTCATTTGTTTTAATTTGAGTCTTTGTTTTCAATAAAGGTGGTTAACTCGTGGTTCTGTGGGGAACTCCAAATTTCTGGAAATGATAAACATTTGTTGAATAGTTAGACTGTGGGTTCCATGCGAATTCCTTCCACCAAATAGTTTCTCGAAATCTTTGTGTGCATTGAGGTCTTGCTTAACCTCCTATAAGGTCAATTAGATTCAAAAAAGTCTAGAGTACTATGCTGAGGCTCCGTGCACTTTACACTTAAAAGTTTAAGGGGCGATGACAGGGGACCCACGGAGAAGAGCAAGATGAACAGAGTGTTAAATATAAATGATCCCATGCCAGGAAATGAATGCCAGAAAGCAGATAAGAGTCAGAATTCCTATGAAAACATCATGCTTCAAAGCTAAATCTAAATCATAAAGTACTAATTTTCCAATGATCCTCTCCGTCCGTGAGCTGAAACTTTAAGCACATCGCTCACACAAAAGGGCACTATGGGATAGAGGATCCTGAATTAAAATTCAGTAAGAAAGGCACGCATGAAGACTTGCATCATAAGGGGACAAAATCCAAAAGCACAAAAGCTGCTAGAATGGCATGGGAATGAGGAACAAATGAACGTTTCTGTTCATCACCTGCTACAATCCTGTGGTGTCCAATGTCGTCAACTACCTGAAAGCAAAATTAATAATGAACTCATACTTTGGCCTCAGCAGAGTTATCCGGACTCTAAAATCTTGACTTTCATCGCCCGAATTGGACTGATATCAATGATTAAGGTACACACTTCTGTTATTGAGAAATATGTATAGCTGGAAGAGTTCAATGGATACATTTGTTATGGAACAGTCTGCCATTCAAGAAAGAAATCACCCAGAGATCTAGGTTCACCAGGAAATCGCCAGTTGTTGCTGCCACAACTTTTCCTCCCCGATTTTATTTTTTCACTTAAACTCTGGGACCCCTCCTCATCATTTTGCTTGGATTGATTGTTAAAGGCTTGACCCCTCAAACATATTTGTTCGTCTTGAAGTTGAATACCCGCTATTTGTTTGCCTCGTTCAGTTTAGTTTGGGTCGTATGGTCTGTTTAATACCCATAGAACATGAAAATGTTTCCTTAGCAAAGAAAAAATGTTTTTGGCTACAATTGATCCTTAACGCTGTTGGTTTTCGTTGTGGATCGGACCTCTTGCGGAATATGCTGAGCCTCAACTCACCCGCCGTTGCGGCTCCCGGATCAAACTTTACGCCCGATTGGAGTTTCGTCCGACGCCTGATTCGTTTGTCTCGATCGCTTGCTCCTAAGGTTCTAATTGCCCGCCGTTGCGGCCGGGAGGATAAAGTCAGCTCCCGATTAGAGTTTCACCCGACGTCCGACTCATTGCTCTTTTCTCCCGCCCGCGTCTCTCAACCTTTGCATCATCCGCCGTTGCGGGTGGTAGAGCAATCTAGCCTCCAATACCCTCCTCTTCGGCGTCCGGTTGCCTTTATCACCCATGTTGTCACTTTCCTGGTTCTTATGCTCCTCCGCCGTTGCGGCTCCTGAAATCCTTGTCCCATCCGATGCAGGAGTCTTTTCCCGTCCGATCCAAGTATCGTCCGACCGTCGATGTATTTTTGCCGCGATTTCTCGCCCGGATGAACCAGGCTAGCCCCTTGTGGATTTATCATTATGGTTAGAAATTTTAGATGCCTAACATCTCAATTTAGTGGATAATGCACCAAAGTTGTATGCAGAGAGAATCCCATAGATCGCTGAAGCAACGTATTGCAAAGAAAAGGACAACATAAACGAATGACAGAGGCACCGACGAGGCATTTTCAGCAGTTACTATCAGAAGGTAAACGCCTGTGGAAATGATGGGGAAAACGTAATGGCCAGAGAGGAAACTGAATCGTGAAGGGTCCTGAAAGATCATACGTTGAGGGAAGCCCAGAAGGCAGCAGTTGTGGTTTAAATAACGGGAAGCGTGACTGAAAAGGGGCTTTTTCCCCTGGAAAAAATTGTAAATGTTGGCTTGTAAGAGGAACTACTTCATTTTACAAAAGGAACTGCAATTCTACCTGGTTGGAGAAAGTGAAATGGAATGTATCAATGCGTTTCGATGAATGATGTTGGAAAGGAACTATTTCATTTTCAACTGCGTTTCATTTACTATGAGAATGTTTAATTTCCTGAACCTATGTTCTTATTGAATGTTCTTTGGTATTTTCATGATCTTTCCATGTGAGTAATAATGGTATTCATACAACAATTGGCTACCTGGTTGTTAAATATTTGTGATTTTTCATGTGTCTGAAAGGAGTATCAGCTGACTGTAACCCTTCATACTGCATGTGCAAAAAATTGAATTACTCACTTAAATTTGATGGCTCGCTCCCTAGTGTTAGATTAGACAATTAGTTTCTTTCTCATTGTATATGATTTGGTTGCCTGCGGGTCTAAGACGAGAGGTAAGAACCTGCGCATCACATATTGACCGCCCCTCGCAGTCTAATCACCTTGCACTTAGTTAGGCACGTGCATTTCATCTCTTAAGTTAAAATACAAAACTCGGTGGACCGAGCCGCAACCGGTAAAGCTTTGTTTTTTTGTTAGTTGAATCACGGTAGCCGGACTGCAAACCGGACGGATTCCCTATACCAAATAGTCAGCGGGCTAGTTGGGAACACTGATTGGGGATAATCCCTTACTGTTGCCGCCTGCGATTTTCCAGGCATCAACAGGTTCCACCATGAATATTGGTGCCACTGGTGCCATTGGTTCCATTGGTGCCATTGGTTCCATTGGTTCCATTGGTGCCACCGGTTCCAATCCCTACATTATAGGAGCCCACTTTAAGTGCCACCAGCAACCTCCATCAGTTGGTTATGGTAGGTAAGTAGTTATGCTGAGTCAACCTCCAGTTACAATACGTTAGATCACTTTCAGTTAGCCTAGCACTAGTTATGCCTAAATGAAGGGAGAGTGGCACCCTTTTCCACCTACCTCATCAGTTAACTGATTGTAGACTAATTTAGACATCCGAAGTTAGACTAGTGAGCCTCTAGAAGTGATTTAGACACATTGAGTTAGCTATTTAGTCAGCTTTAGTTAGCTATTCAGTTAGCTTAAGCTAGTAGATTCGAATTCTATCCATGGCATTTGAATTCTATTTATTGTATAATCATTGTATTATTAATTAATGAATGGAGATTAATGTTGTAATTAACTGATCAATTCTTATCATATTTGTCTCAAATTTGTCTTGTTTAGTGTACATTGTCTTTGATATCCCATTGCATAATTCTACTTCTCAATTGCTCTCATTTTTCTATAGATCATTGGTTCACAAATTTAAGATGGAATCAGAGCCTTGTTTCGACTAGCAGCAAACCTTGTCTGATATCCATTGTGCACCAGAAGTAGCTGAGTTTCCACATAATTCCTGGAATCATATCATTGCTCCCTCTAGATTATGTGCAGAGAAGTCTATCCAAGTGTTAGGGACTCTGAGAAAGTGCACATGTCTAAGTGAAAAGGTTTGAACTGACATATTATTACGAATTGGTTTGTTTTGTAGTGATATTTTGCAGATACAATCTCAATATGGATTCAAGATTATCAGTTCCTCTTCTTACTCCATTTACAAGATATTCAAAGTGGAAATTGGAGATGATTTCATCTCTAAAGAGACAAGGTATCTATGAGGTATCTATTGGACTTGGTAAAGAGTCTTATGAAGATGAGAATGTATGGCTAAATGACGGTGATAAAGCTTTTGGAATGATATGTTTGGCATTTTCTCTAAGCTTGCGCTACCTTATTGATTCTGTTGAATACCTAAAGGATCTATTAATAAAATTGGACAGAACCTTTGGAAAGCACAATGAGGATAATTCTAGCAATTTGGAGAGCACACCCAACACCACAAGAGTTCTTTCTTCAAAATAATTGGCCTGTATTCTCTCCGATGAAGTTTTTCAAGATGAATAAGAAGAAAAATGTTCAACACAGTCAATTCAAATTCAAGAAAGTCTCCTTGGAGTGACTCCTTGTTGTTCAGGAATAAACACCCTTGTAACCTAGGGTCTGGGGTTACCAACGTACTTCTAAAACTTGCAGACAATCAGCTCTAAAGTACAGAAAGGAAATAGGAAGAGATGTTGGACTCACCCAATTACCGACGGTTGGTCCAAGCTTTGTCTTCTCCCGCTCTGCTTCTCTCCAAATCTTTCAGGGATGCACCTCCTTCACCTGCAAAGAACAAATTCTCTAAGTAAAATCTTATACATGTATATATAATAGGTTAGATAAACAACATATATGGTGCTTAATCAAATATATTCATCAACCATGATACATGAAAGAGACTCAACACAGTTGGAAGAAGAATTCTCTTTATTAACAATCAGTGAATGAGATAAGTGTACAACCCAACGCCTAAGACAAGGACTCCTCTGCAACCAAAGGATTATGAGTTCTGCTACTCCAAAGACTTCTGAAGATATACCACCAGCATAACTTTTCTCTCCCAGATTCATTCTATTAATGCCCTCCCTAAGGCCTCTATTTATACTTTGGGAAATAGAGCAGTTTTGAAGGTTGAGAAGGTTGATATAGTTGAGATGGTTAATGATTAGGGCTCAACTAATCTGCATTAATTGTGTTTTATATTTTTTAATGTCGAATGGATGTGTACGCGACTATTTATATAGGCAACCCGCGTATGACACACGAGTTTCTTTAAGGGAAACTCATGTATAGATATGTACGCAGGTTACAATGAGAATAGTCACGTACAGTACGCGGGTTGTCAACAGATATAGTCACGTATGTACGCGAGTTTTAGTGGAGATAGTCACGTACGGCAATCAACACATATAAAATTAAAATGGCAAGCTGGTAAAAGGGTAAATGCATCTCATGTCATGCCCATCTATAGTGTTTAGGAAAACTTCAATCCTGAAATGTCCTTTTGTGTACCAACATAATGAATTGTCGGGACTCGGACAGAGAAGTGCCATTTGGGTTGATAACAGATGCCCCCTAATCTGTGAGGTCAGAGGGAAGCGATGGCAGAAATACATTATAATTATTATCTTTGGAGAACTCAGAAGTCCAATAGAGCAGAGGTAGTACCTGAAACAAATACATAATAATGTCATATACAAAGTCATATCTGAGGATGCTATGTTCATTATACTGGAACACTAGCTCCTTTACAATATTTGAGTACATCATATAGTACGGGTACAATACCACGTATATTACAAAGGTGGATCGAAACCACAATATACAATAATTATGAGTCTTCAAAGATCTGGAAGCTGTGTAAATAGGTACAACATAATCTTGCGTAACTCAATCCATAGATAGGAAACTAAGGTCTTCATAAACAATCCCAAAGAACCAGTACAATCCAAGCCATGTGAATAGATGCAAGTTGAAGTCGAACATGGAGAGGATTCAACAGATTGTCAATCAATAGGTGATAATCGACAATTGAAGCAAAGGAATTCACCAATAATTTGAGTGAATCCTGATGTACAATCGTCAAAACTCTAGGTCTTTGTCGTCAGGAAGTGTTGATGCGGATCCATACTCTGATAAGGAAGGCAATAGATCCTCCAACAGATCACAAGAGTGATGAGGAACTAGGTAAAGGAATGGAGACACAAGTAATAACATATACGACAATGATGGAATTAGGATATAGATCAGACACAGGGTTAAGTCCTTGAATAGTGAGCACGACACATAGATGACCCAAGGCATATTTTTAACTTGTATAGATAGAAGAACTAGACTTATCTGTCATGTAGGAAACATGATCAGATTACCCAGGTAGAACTGACAAGAGGAGGAGTAAAAAACTCAAAGTAATAGCTGAACTTAAAGTGAACACTAAGACATGAGTATTGGAAAAAATAGAGAGTGCTTTGTTCTAGGATGACATGCTGCCACTAACTGAAAAACAAAAGAAAAATTCTTCCTTACCTTCCCTATTAAATTTTAACGAGTCCAGGAAAGTCAACTCGGATCTCTCTTCATTTTTTAACAAGCTTGAAGAGAAGAGGGAATAATGCTTGATAGTGTCACGGATTCATGGATTTTATGAGCCCAAACTAGTACATGCTCACTTGGTGTTTTCATGTTTAGAGAGTCTGAAAACTCTGAAGAAGACTCCAGGGGGGTGCTTTTTCATCCAATTTAGTCTCCTGAGGTCGAAAAAGTATAAAACATACCACAGAAGAACTCTCTTAACTTCCGTAGAAGAAAAGGTGAACCTTTTTCGTACTTAGTCAGGGAGGTCCGAAAAATGTTAAATTACCACCTACCCAACGCTCCTTCGAGAGCAGCATATAGCTTTATTTTTACGAGTGTGAAGGAAAGCAAGATCACTCGGAAAGATCCATTTGAGTACGAGAAATGGGGTTTACAACAATAAACTTGATGCTTTGTTCTTAGTGTTTAACGAGCATGACAAAGACATAAAGTACACTCGGAATCTTTTTCATGTTTAGGTCCAGAGCATGAAAAAGAGAAAATTAAGCTCATACCAGGAGTTCCTTTTCTGTAAATTTAGTCCCTCAGGTCCGAAAAAGTGATAAACTTGTACCTGAGAATACTCTTCTCAATTCCGAAGAAAAGAGAGTGATCCTTTCTCGTATTATTCCACATGGTCCGAGAAAGAGATAACCTACCACCAATGTGGATGCCCACTCATGTATTATTAACGAGCTTGAATGGACAATTTAACTCAGCAGTCAAGTCTGTTTTAAGGAGTTAGACCTGGGCCTAAAGAAACCCCATAAGGGAGGGGAGTCCTATAAAGGGATAGCTTGTAAAAAGAGACCAAAATGAGGCTCAATTTGGTGTGAAAAATAGCTAAAAAGATTCCCCTATACTAAAGATAGCTGCAACATGAGTATTGAAAGACAAAATAGGTTCTAAATGAGGATACTCATGAGAGGAAAGCCCTATCCATGGAAGAACAATGGTAAATACACGGAGCTGATGGTTAAAAATACCATAGTCCGTGGTTAGAATGTTAATTGCTAGGTTTAAGATGGAGTAGGTATAAATGCAGAATGCATGTGAAACGACAAAAAACCATCCTATATGAGCAAAAACACCTTAAAACGATGATAAACCTATTACAAGGAAAAAATATATGGTATTAGTTTTATAAATTATGAACTATAGGGAAAAATCCCGCTTGAAAAATAAATTTTCTATAAATAGTTCAAAACATAAATAAAAATTCACCATTTGGATTTTTAGCCATAAAAGACAATTTTTCACCTCTACCTTCAATTGCTCGGTGTGGACAATCCGGTGCACTATTTACAAATATGCAAGTGTCAGGTAATACTACACTCCATGCTCTTCAATTTGATCCAAGCAATTATCAAAATTAAGCCTGAATTTCATGTTTTTAAGCATCCTCAACAAAGCAACGCTATGTACGCGGGTTTGCTATAGTGAAAGTCACGTACACGTGCTCTATGCGTGAGTTTCCCGAAGGATAGTCACGTACAGTACACGACCTGCCTTAATAGACAGTCATGTATGCTACATGAGGTAGAAAACAAGCGTACACGAAGCATATAGGGTCAAAATTTTGAAATTTTATATGAAACTAAAGGTTTGCAATTGCTTGTTTACCAAGTTGAAAGATGGTGCTTGAGTGGAGGGAGCACGAACATGAAGATATGGATCAAGAAGCACTCCAAGATGCCCCCACCGCGAATGTTTTACGTTCAAGTGGGTTGTTAAATTTTTTATGTACCTCACCTATGCGGGCCAATGTCTGCCTCTTAGAGTTCCTGATAAATTATTGGGATCATGACTTGGGCATGTTTGACCTTCAAGGTGAGTCCTTGGAGTTTAATTCAGAGGATATCTATTTCATTACTGGTCTATCATGACAGGGAGCTCTGGTAAACTTGGAAGGCACAGGAAGAGGCGGTGACCCTCTAAGTGTCTAGAACTATATTGATATATACTGCGCACCAGGCACACAAAAGAAGGGTAGCTGCATCCTTATTGTGCACGTACGTGATCTTCCTCTACAGGTATTAAAAATTACTATAGTGAGGGTTGCAGGGTCATCTTCAATTCACCTTACAACACGGAACCAGATGAGACTAGCAGTGGATTGTATGCAGGAGGGCCTATATGATTGGTGCTCAGGAGTGATCCCGATTATAAGAAAAAAACTCTTTGACTACAAGAAAGGTAGGAGGAATAATTTTGGATATTCTAGCATACTAGTAGCCTTCTTCTTTGAGAGAGTGTTAGGATTGAGCCCTATAGTACCCTTGCCAGTTCGTTCTCCTCATCATCCTAGGCTGAGTAGATGGGGAGATATCTTCCTCCACCAGGGAAGTGGTGGCTCAGTGCAGAGTGTCTATGATGACGACTTCTACTTTTGGTGGGAGCGATAGTTTCTAGCACTGGAGTAGTTTCTATATGCTGGAATGGAATTTCGTGGTGATCTAGACCTCGTTCTCCCTCCAGGAGGACCATGGGGAGAGTTAGGTAAATTTTTATTTTCAAATTTTCAAATTTTTATGAATTTTAAAATATAGAGATATATACATATGTATAAGAGTTCTAATCCTTTTAAAATTTCGAAATGTAGATATTGGACCAGTCTGCCCTGAAGGGCATCCACGCAAGTATGTGCGTCCTGTCTTGGGAGAAGACTAGGGGCTGATTAGGGTTCTTGAGGGGAAGCTGGCTAGGCTTACCCAGAGAGTACCCACCTTACGGATTGAGCACATCCAAGCCATCATGCAGGAATTTGTGGTTGGTGTACCACCTGTTTGGATACACCTTTTGAGGCGGGTAGCTAAAGCAGTATTTGGTATCCATAGATGTTGTTGAGGCTGCTGAAGCCGAGAAGGCAGAAGAAGCCTGAGTGCAGGGAGACCTAGGGGACCAGGGTGGTCCAGCTTAGATCTAGGAGCATTTGATGGATTTTGATCTATATTTTGTATATTTTTTGTATATTATATAGTTATGAATGGATCTGAGGATCAGAGACTCGACCTATCTATATGAACAGATATTCACACACACACACACACACACACATATATATATTTGTCAGTTTATTTACAAATGTTTTTTATGTGTTTGCTGTATACTTTTATGGAAAATGTGTTAAATGCCAATCCAAGATGTAATTAACGTATGCATCAGTTAATGAATTTCGATTCCTTAGAATATGATTGAATGTAATGAACTCAAAATTTCTTTCCAATAACCTAACTTGCATAAACTGACGCAATAGAATAGGGTTCCACACCTGATAAGCCCGATTGAGCTGGGAAACCACCAGTTGAGAGTCCAGTCGGACTTCCAGCTGAGTGATACCATGTGACAAAGCATCCCATAGAAGCTCAATGACGGCCCTATATTCAGCCACATTATTGGAAGTAGGACCTAAGCAAGCGCCTCTTGAGGAAACTAGCTGTCCTGAGGGTGAATAAATAACCCATGCAGCTGAAGCTAAATTACATGTGTGGCGATTGGCGCCATCAGCAAAACCTACGAACCTCTCAGAAGACATCTGAAAAAACCAGCAAATGGTATAAAAAACACAAACTGACGATCTAGTGTACATAAAAATACATACAATAAAATAGAAGAAAAAGTGCTAAGCCTAAGCATAGTGCTTTTTCAGGTAGAGCTCATTTCTAGGCTCAGCTAGCTTATTCCCATCGAAATATATTAATTCATATGCACCTTTTTTTAATACTTTAGACATGATATAAGGTCCTAATCACATAGACCTGAACTTTCCTGCCCCCAGGGGTTCCTTGTCTTGGTCCCAGAGCAAAACGAGTTCCCCCTTAGAAAAAATTCGAGGCTTGACCGATTTATCATATTGGCTTTTGACCCTATTTTTATGAGCTTGGTTTGTTGTCAACGCATCTCTACACTATTCATCAAGGTGTTCTAAATGTAATAGACGTTATTCAAGCTCAGTCGTATCCGGTAACACATGAATAGTAATTTTTAAAGACGGGATTTCACATTCATTCGGGGTAACAACTTCCACTCCATGGACGAGTTGGAAAGGGGAGAAACTCGTAGCAGTTTTTACATTGGTTCGATACGCCAAAAGAGCAAGGTACAGCATGATATGCCAGTTTGAATGGGTTGCATTAATAATACGTTTGAGGATATTTTTCAAATTTTTATTAACAACCTCGACCTGACCATTGGCTTGAGGATAGAATGAGGATGAATGTTCTTGTATAAATCCTAGCATAGTGGTTAGTTCCATCATCATGATATTTTGAAAATGACTGCCATGGTCAGTGACAATCACCTTGGGTATACCAAATCGTGCTATAATTTGATTGAACATGAAGAAAGCTGCAGTTTCCCTGTCAGCTCTAAAGGTGGGCATTGCCTCTGCCCATTTTGTAAAATAGTCCACAACAACAATGATATATTTGTGCCCCCCAGCTGAGGCTGGGTTACACGTCACGTAATCAATCCCCCACTTCATGAAGGGGCCCACCGAGATAATGGGAAATAACAGATCAAGATGTGACTGCATCTTCCTGGTGTAAAGTTGAAAAGGATGACAACGCTTTACGACTTCCACACAATCCTTAAAGATTGTGGGCCAGAAATAACCGACACGTAATATCTTCTGGGCCGTTGCTAACGCATATAAATGACCCCCACACGCTCCACTATGGGCATCATTCAGGACAATATTCGCTTCCTCATGGGTAAGACATCAACGCAAAACAGAATCTACCCCTCTACGATATAAAGTATCTCCTATGATGAGGTAGTTCTTGGCATGTAAGCGTAGTTTATGTCGTTCTTCCCACGAGAAAGCTGCAGAATACTTCAAAGGCTGGAGATAGATAAGTATATCTCCATACCAGGGATCAGAGGTGGAAATCAAAAAGATGTGCTCATCTGGGAATGAGTCTTCTTCAATAGCTACATCTTCATCTACTGGAAATTCTGTAATAAGATTAAGCAAAAGTAAGGATTTTTTGGATTTTGCGAACTGAAAATCCAAGTCAAACTCTTGGAGAATGACTATCCATTTGTTGAATTTTCCTCCAACTATCTGTCGGGAAAAAACATATTGAAAAGGATTGGAATCTGCCACTACCGTTGTAGTCCTTAGTAAAATGTAGCGACGTAACCTTTGAATAGCATAGACAGCTGCTAAGGCCAACTTATCGATGTGGGAGTACCTGAGTTCAGGTTCAGCTAAAGCATGACTAAGATAGTAAATGACATGCTCTTGGGGCTTATCATCCTCCTGGACTAGGACTACCCCTATGGTCGACTCGGATGCGGCTAGATACAATATAAAATCCCTAGAGTAATCTGGTGGATGCAATAATGGTGCCGACAACAAAGCTTTTTTCAATGCCTCGAATGCGAGTTGTGCAGTTTCATCCCATGCAAATGGGGTGTCTTGTTTTAATAGGCACATGAAACCCTTAGTAATCTTGGCATAGTTTACAATGAAACGTCGAAGGAAATTGGATTTTCCCTACAGACTCTGAAGTTTCCTAATAGAACAAGGAGGAGGCAGATTTACAATGGCCTCAACTTTTAACGGATCCACCTGAATGCCTCTATTAGAAACAATGAATCCGATTAGTCTCCCTGACTCAACACAGAACAAAAACTTGTGGGGATTCAAGTGGATTTTATAGTATCTGCATCATTCAAATATCAAACGCAGGTGATCTGGATGGTCAATCCTGTTACGAGAATGTGTAGGCAGATCATCAAGGTAAGGTTCGACAATGGCTTTAATATCATGAAAGGAAAAATTCATTGCCCACTGAAAGGTTGCCCCCGAATTTTTCAATCCAAAGGGCATTTTTTTGTATGCGAAGGTACCCCAAGGAAAAATGAAAGTGGTTTTATGTTGGTCTTCTAGTTTTATTTGAATTTGATTATATCTGGAGAAACCATCCATAAACGAAAAAACTTCACTTCCTGCGCAAGCATCAATAATTTGATCTATAAATGGCATGGGATAGTTGTCCTTAGGAGAGGCTTTGTTTAAATCTCTGAAGTCAATACAGACATGTATGGTCCCTTGCTTCTTATCAATAGGAACAGGGTTGGATACCCATTCCATCAAAGCTATGGGATAAATAAAATTGGCTTTCAACAATTTTTCCATTTCATCCTTCACTGCTGCCGCTTTACGTAGGTTAATAGGTCTCAAATTTTTTCGAACAGGTTTAGCGTTAGGGTATGTTCGGATCTCATGCTCGACTATAGATGGATCAATTCCTGGCATCTCCTCATATGACCAGGCAAAGACGTCGCAGAATTCCTTAAACAAGGCGGTATAAATGGCAATCTACTTAGGAGAGCAGTTTGCGCCGATATGTATATTTTCCACAACGTCAGGATTTACAGATATGTTGATAGGGATGGTAGCATAAATATTTTCCATATTCCCCTCAGTAAACATTCCCTCCCTGGGTAAGGGATTAACAAGCGTATCAACATCATCTGTCAGTCTCACATGAAACTCTTGATTCTCTATCCTACTTAGCTCTGGAAGAAAATAGGATCAATGATGAAGATCTTCATAGATCTTATCTTGTCCGCACATGGCTTCCTGAATGGCTTCATCAAAAGGTAAAAGCATATCTAAACAATCTGTTGAATGCAAAGAGTTTTCTGCCCAAGCAGGAAAATAGACTTCTTCCACTTCCTTTGAGACTAAGAGTGGAATTGGAATGGGATCAATAGTGGTTTGTGTGATAGCTTGATAAGCTACTTCCACTATCGATAGGGGCACTTCAGGTTCATGGTGGGTAGGGAGAACCCAAGGATCATTCCTATCAACAACCATAGCAATGGACTTTCCCACACTAGTAGAACCTATATAATTAATAGGAGCTGGAAGATCGAATGTGCCCATCAATGATACGTACATTCCATCCCCTAAGCTCTCTGTAGTAGGTTTAACCTGATCAACCAATGGCACAATGGACTCATTAGACTCCATGCGGGCTTTTCGAGTGAAATTGAGTTGGTCAACAGTAACCAACTTCCTTTCGTGTGGAAACACTACCACCCAAAAGACGGCCGATGCAATAGCAGACATGGCATAAGTCCAGCTTCTTCCCAAGAGCAAATTATAGTCCAAAGGTGCATCAATCACCTCTACCTCAACAGACACTGCTTTCCCTACCAGCTTAATTTCAAAAGCCGGTAGGATATCATGCGGACGGAATGAACTTCCATCGAAAGAAGTAAGCAGGGTGTTTGACGGGACTAGCTCTGAGGATCCAAGAGCTTTCTGACATGACAATGACATAACACATGTAGAAGCACCCTCGTCGACAAATTCCCTTCCAATGGTCTTTCCACCATGGATGACATCTATCGATAAGGATACATGGTAAGGTAGGCAAATTTTGACATCAGACAAGTGAAATTTCTCCATGAGACTCGATGAGTCCATACAGCCCAAGGCTGCTAAGAGTGCATCCCGCTGGGCGGGACAACTCTATAACACCTCTAAAGCCGACATTGCACAAGCTGTCTGGGTTAAGTCTTCAACCATGGAGTAGTTGGATGCAGCGCTAGCATTAGGATTATGCAAGGTCTTCTTAAAGACACCTTTCAGTATCTTGGGCATAGTTTCGATAGGTTTCTCAATTGTGAGAGGGTTAGAATTTTCACCTATAGACTTACCCTTCTCAGAGGTCTCTTTTTCATAGTTCTTATTCCTGGTTTGTAGCAAAGTTGAAGATCGAACCATGTTGATATAATTGGGGTCAGGGGAATTTGGAGTGCCCCCTGCTACATTTGAAGATGAAGCTGAATTATGCCCTTGGGGAAATGGATCCTTCAGGACAACTGGTTGTTGAGCTTTCAACATCTTTTGGGCTTGTTCCATAAGGGGACAAAGATGGGTAAGGTGATCTTCATGGCACAACTTGCATGGGAATTTCACCTTTTTCTTTTCTTTCTTGCCCCTATCAACATTATTTGCAGGTTTCTGCTTGTTTTTATTCCCCTCCCCTTTCTTTCCTCTCTTCTTTTTCCCACCGAGCTGCTAATTTCCCTTCTGAGAGGTCTGTAAAAAAAAATTTGCATTTTGGGGTGAGGGGGCAGCCTTTGCTGCCTTTTCCATAGAATGTTTGATAGACAGCTGATGGAGCTGTTTGGCCAAAGATTCTATAGTGGGAGAATTAATGGAACCAACCACACCATTAGCATGGGGTCTAGGCTTAGGTTTCTCTACATCGTTTGTTGTCCTCAGTGCCTCGGGGATAATCTCATACAAGATCCCAGACTGAGAATAAATCAATTCAAGTTGCTGGGCCCTAAGGATATCTTCTTCCTCACTCGTCACTCCTGAAGTAGATACGTCCTTAGATATATAGGTCAATAGTGATTTAAGGAACCATTCTAGTAAGAAATTAGGAGGAATAGTGGCTTTAATAAGGCTCTTTCACCTCCTCCATTCTTGGATGTGATCTGAGATATGGTAGCCTTGTTCTGCCAGAAGGTAGATGACAAGTCCGTTCTAAAATCATATCAGATAGGAAGCTAAAAGTGGCTAAGGAATGCGTTAGCCAAGTCCCAAAAAATACTAAATGCAGTAGAAGGAAACTCAATGTGCCATTTTGCTGCAGTACTTGTCAATGTTCTTTGGAACAACATCAACCGAACTGAATCTTCATTCAGTGAGTTGGAAGAGCACCATAAATGAAAAGTGGTTCCATGAGCCCCAAGATCTTCACCAACTTTGCCTTTGAATTTTGGGATGTCCGAGGGAAACTTGGTGGGTACAGGTGGCTAGTAGGGATCATGCCTCACTGGGTCATTCATCAGTTTAGACAAATCTGGCAAGTTTAATGTTGCCAGGAAAGGAATCTTAGGTCAAACTGGAGCACTAAAAGTGCCAGTTTGGGGATTAGAGGGGCTTGCCCACAAATTCCCATATGTAAAGGTGGGGTTGCCCCGTGCCACCGGTTGCAAAGTGGATGGGTTACTTTGAAATGGATTCCATCCGTAAGCCATAGGATTGTTGGTGTGAGGTGCAATATAAGTGGTTCTGGCTGCTCCAGTCGAAACTGGTGTTTGAAATACAGGAGCAAGTATCCCACTGCTAAAAAGCGAAAAAGGAGAGCTTGTGAATGAAGCAGAGACTGGGGTTTGGAAACCTTGACCATAAGGGTTAGTGTTCCCAAAATTCACCCCTACATAAGAGGGCGGTGGGCCTACGTATGGAGTGGACGGGTGAATGTACCCCCCATTCCAAGGAAATCCTTGGACAAAAGCTGAGGATCCTATAGGACCACTTTGGGCAGTGTGTGTGAAGGAGGTTGGAACTGTAGGTACACTGGGAATCCCAGTGACCATACCACCAAAAGAACCTACTAGGCTTGTGGGAACCGGTGGTTGGACCACTCAACTCGCTGGAGTTAAGGACATAGTAGGTATGCTTGATCTAAGGGTACTTACAGGGGGAGGTAGCACCCCTTCAACTAGGATGGCTGAGGTGAAAATGAAAGAACTTTGTCTTGCACTAGACATTATTCTTCCCATAGGGACACCAATCATGGGTGGATCAAAAGGAAAAACCTGAACGATCACAATATCATTTAAATCAATCAGAGGTGTATTAAAATTCCTTGCAAACTCGTCATCCTGCAAGTCTTTTATCTCAACTGTGTTCAAATTAAGAAGGTTTTCCCTAAATTCTAGTTCACCTGGAACTTCACTGACTCCTATCGGTTCAAATGAACCGTCTGTGTCCAATCTCCACCTTTGAGGGGGAGGTGGAGGTTCCAATGTGATAAGAGGAGGAAGGTTTTGCAACCTTCATGACCTTCTGATAGGTTGGTCCTCCACAATTGTAAATTTGACAATTCAAACCCTAAGGTCAACTAAACACAGACAAACCACAGAGCAATCACTACGAAAAATCCTAAAGTCTCAATAGTCAGCAAGGGTAAAAGATATGCTTTCTCGAAGAAAGCTAAAAGACAGTTGCTTGGCATCCTTGAAGAGGTTCTTAGGCACAATCAAAGGAATCACTCACCGCCCTCCTACACTTTCAACAAGGGTTACCTTCCAAGCCCACCCAAGGTGAACCAGAAATAGCCTTCCGGTTTACCTATGTATGAATACTAGATGTCAAGAGACTAGAGGCTACCTTAACTATAACAACAGTCTAGGGGGACAGTCGCAAGCCTGATTCGTACGCATGGGCAGGGTAGCTGAACCTGAAACTCTGTCTAGGACAGAATCCCCAGATGTGTAAAAATACTGATTTATGTTTCGACAAGGAATTAGGGGGTTATCTCCTCAGTCCAATGCTTCCACACGGCCTCGTGCTTGACTCCCGTTTGAGAGGAGCTTCCCATATACTATCGATAAAGAGAAGGATTTACCTATCAATTGGCCCACTATGTCTGAATTTAAATACTTATGGGAAGTTTGCACTTCCTATCCCACAAGTCTATCCTAAGCTAGTAGGTGTATGGCCCTAAAAAACAAAAATTACTAATAAATTTTAATTATTGCGTTCATTTTAAGGGCTATTTTTTACTCAAAAGGCAAGTGGAGTGAAAGACTATGATGTTTTTGAATCGATAAGAAATGTAAAAAACAATAGGTGTATATTTCCAAAGCAAATTATCACTACTTAAAAAACAAGCTTCTCTTTTTTTTTTCTAAATGTAAACTAATGAAAATGCAACGAATAAAGAGAAACTAAGACTATATTTTTGTAATTTTTGAGATTATATCTAAAAACTGAAAACAAAACTACTGTATGAAAATCGAATGCAAAAGATTCTAATGTTTTCTTTTCACTTTTAAAATTTCTCAAAGACTACTATGCACCTAAATGCACAATACTTGACTATGCTTGAATAAACTAACTATATAAAATAAGAAAAATGAATTAAAGAAATTCATAGAACCAAATATCAACCACCTAAGGAAGACTTGGAATCCTATCTTGGGAAGGCACAATGAAATAGAAATCACTGAACACAAACAAAGGCAAGTGACAAACCAATACTATTCAAAAATAGAATGGAATATACAGTGTCTGGAACCCTGATCACTGATTCAGACAACTAGCACTTAAACCTATTACCCAAAAGGAAAATCCACTTCAAGTTGCTGACAAAAAGACAATCCAAACAATAAGAACTCAAGGTCTTAGAAGGAAGCACAAGGTATGGCTAATAAGGTCATCAAACTCACAGTGCAGTGCTCATAGTGAAGGCCACTCAACAAGACAAAATCTATAGAAGGACAGGGACAATAAAAACCATAACCCAATAATTTTGTTACTCAGGCTTGTACACGACTGTGTACAAGAGCAACCCATGTACTGTACGTGATTGTGCTATAAAGCAACCCGTGTACACCGACATTTGTACACAACTGTGTGTAAGAGAAACCCGCATACAGGAGTTAAATTTTTCAAAAAAATAAAAATTATCAAGGACTTCAAAGCACCACTACAAATATGAACCAAGACAAGACACCACACACTGAATCAAGGCAAATATTGGGCATTGATCTACAGAATTAACCCACAATAGTCTGGGCTCCCCAACGGAATCGCCAATTCTGTTGTTCAGGAATAATGACCCTTGTAACCTAGGGTCTGGGGTTACCAAAGTACTTCTAAAACTTGCAGACAATCAAATTTAAAGTACAGAAAGGAAATAGGAAGAGATGTTGGACTCACTCGATTACCAACAATTGGTCCAAGCTTTGTCTTCTCCCATTCTGATTCTCTCCAAATATTTCAGGGATGCACCTCCTTCACCTGCAAAGAGAAAATTCTCCAAGTACAATCTTATATTGTTAGATTTTTAACATTAAGCTAGTATAACATTAGGATATTTAACTAAGAGAACAACAAGCACAACAATCAAACACAAGAGACAATGAACACAGTGTTTTTCCTCGGGGAAACCATAAATGGAGAAAACCCCACAACTTCCTCAAATATAGAATGAACACCAAAAGTAAAACCCCAAAACAGTAAGATGATCTCCCGACAGCAGTAACCTTCCTTCTATCTAGCCCAAGTGTCTTCTCCTTCCTCAACTATGCGCTACACTTGAGTGTGTATGAGTTGTGTACTAAATAGAGAGGCTAGCTCTCTATTTATACTAATCCTGACATGACTAAAACCCTACCAGGGCTGAACTCTCTAGGAGAGTCTAATAACCGTAGTGCCCCAGAACTGTGGGGACTTTAACCCTTAGACAATATGAGGGTTACCCACAATGACTTGACATGACTTGTTTACATTATAGATCTTCCCGATCAGAACATCGGGGCATTACATGACTCAAGTACATTACAAATACATCCCAGAATAAACATCGGGTTACAATACATAAGAAATACAAGTGAATACATTCCAAAGTTACATATACATCAACACTCCCTCTTAACTAGGAAGGTATTCTCTCGACACAATTTTCAGCACAAGTCTTCTTCTCTGTATCATCTGGGTCATCGTCAAGTTCTCGTCATCTTCATCTTCAAGTCATATTCATCTGGATATGGATCATCACTCGATCTGGATCATCATCATTGGATCATACTCGATCTGGATCATCACTCGATTTGGATCACCATCACTCGATCTGGATCATCACTCGATCTGGATCACCATCACTGGATCTGGATCATCACTCGATATGGATCACCATCACTAGATATGGATCATCACTAGATCTGGATCACCACTGGGTCATCATCACTCAATCTAGATCATCTCGGAGACATCATAACTGGATCTGGATCATAGCTCGATCTGGATCATCACTGGGTCATCATCATATGTGCTATCTCATGATTCTTCTCATCATAGGAAGTTCTACAGAGCCAACCCTTTTTCATGTTGGGTGTAGGCCTACCTCCTCATATGTCTTTGGTAGCCCTTACATCTGACCTACTCGTCAGAATGGCCAGCACTCACATTTGACCTTGACTCGTCAGAAAGGCACAGCACTTACATCTGACCTTGACTCGTCAGAAAGGCACTCAGTCCTATACTAAGGGTTCCTGGTAATTGACTAGGTGCCTCCATTCAGAGAATGGCAATAGCCCTTACATCTGACCTACTCATCAGAAGGGCAGGTACTCACATCTGACCTCCTCGTCAAAAAGGATGTAGCCCTTACATCTGATCATGTAGGACCTCATCCTACAGTCACATCAGAATGGCCGGAACTCACATCTAACCTACTTGTCAGAAAGGTGGTAGCCCTTACATCTATGTAGGATCTCATCCTACATTAGAATGGACAGCACTCACATCTAACCTCCTCATCAGAAAGGCGGTAGCCCTTACATCTGTGTAGGAACTAATCCCACATCAGAATGGTCGACACTCACATCTGACCTACTCGTCAGAAGGGCAACATCCCTTATATTTGATCAAGTGGGAACACATGCCTCAATCACATTATAATGGCCATGTGCTCACATCTGATCATGTAAGACTACATCTTACAATCATCTCAGAAAGGCCCTCAGTCCAAGACCAAGTATTCCTAGTAACTCACCAGGTAGCTCCATTCCAAGAATGGCAATAGTGCTTATATTTGATCATGTAGGAACCATCCTATAGTCATATCATAATGGCTCAACACTCATATATGACATGGAAGGAACCAATCCTCTCACCATGACAGAATGGCCCAACCCTTACATCTGACCTGCTCGTCAGAATGGATTTCGGACTCGTCACTTCCCCATGGAAGGGACCTCGATCTGGGGAACACCAAGCTTCTCCCTGAAGTACTCAAACTTCACTTTGGCCAATGGCTTCGTTAACACATCAACAATATGATCATCCATCGCAATATACTAGAGCTCCACTGCTCCCCTCTGCACCATATCCCTGATATAGTGATACTTGATCTTGATATGCTTTGAATTGTCATGGAACACTGGGTTCTTTGACAACTTCACACAACTTTGGTTGTCACAGTGTATACAAGTAGCATCCAGCTGGAGATCAAATAAATCAGACAGTAGCTTCGTGATCCATACTGCCTCGCAACTAGCTAAACAAGCTACGACATACTCTTCTTCAATTGTACTCAGTGCCACACAGGATTGCTTCCTGCTAAACCAAGAGAGCACACCTGATCCCATACTGAAGCAACATCCTGAAGTGCTCTTCCTATCGATGGAACTGCCTGCCCAATCTCAATCAACATAACCCTCTAGGTTAATCTTATGATTTGTATCGTACTTGAGCCCATAATCAACCGTACCTCTCAGGTATCTCAGAATATGCTTAGCAACAATCAAGTGAACATGTCTCGGATCTGTCAAGAACTGGCTTAAGGTGTTCACAGCAAAGCAAATATTTGGTCTAGTGTTTGTTAGGTACATCAAGGACCCAATCATCTAACGATACATTGTAGCATAAAATGACTCTGATGAAGCATCGCTCAATAGCTTCAGGTTCGATGCCATAGGTGTGGCCATAGCCTTGCGGTCCATCATCCCAAACCTTTTCAGGATCTCTACTGCATACTTCCCTTGTCCAAGGGAGAGTCCATTTGCACTCTGCCACACCTCCATACCTAGAAAATAATGCATCATACCCAAGTCCTTCATTTCGAACTCAGCAGCAATCTTTCTCTTCGTATCAGCAATCAACCCATCCATACCTGTCACAAACAGATCATCTACATATAGTAGGAGCATAACTGGGTTTCCATATTCAACCTTGTAGTTAAGTTTGGAATCTGCTTTACTCTTGGTAAAGCCCAAACTGGATAGAAAGCTGTCAATTCTGCCGTACCAAGTCTTGGGTTCCTGTTTCAAACCGTACATGGATTTCTTCAATCTGCATACATGAGACTCTCTGTCATGTGTCTCAAAACCAAGTGGTTGTTCTACATACACTCCCTCTTCCACTACACCATTCAAGAAAGCAGTCTTGACATCCATTTGGTGTATCTTCCATTTCATCACTGCAGCCACGACAAGTACTGATATGATGGCAGTGTATCTGGCTACAGGTGCAAAGGTTTCTTCATAATCTATTCCTTCTTTCTGTGAGAAACCCCAAGCAACAAATCTTTCTTTATATTTCTCTATGCTACCGTCTACAACATGCTTGATCTTGTAGATCCATTTGGAAGTTACAACTGACTTCCCTTCTGGTCTTGGGGCAACATCCCAAACATCATTCTTCATGATCAATTGATATTCTTCGAGCATAGCATCCTTCCATTCTTTCCGTTCTGCCGCTTCTTCATAACTGGAAGGTTATTTATCAATGAAATCACATAGTAATGCTACATACGTGGAGCAAGATTTGGTCCTTTTTATTTCTTTGTGATTCTCTTCTAGAGCACCAAATATTTTTGCACCTTGGATAAGTTCTCATACCCAAGTAGGTTTCCTCTTATGAGGATTCTTCTCTGGAGGTGGATCTACAGGTCTTTGTGGTTCTTCAAACTCTTGATCTTCTTCTTGTGTTTCTTTATTCATGGTTGTATCATGAATTCTAGGTGCTTCTACTTCTTCATATTCTTCAACAGGTTTCTTTCTGGATTTGTTGTAAGCTGTGTCTTCATCAAATGTCACATCCTTGCTGATGTCAATCTTCTTGTATCCTGGGAAATATATTTTGTAAGCCTTCGAGCTTTTAGAGTATCCCACAAATATACCCTTCTTTCCTGAAGGATCTAATTTTGTTCTCTTTTCTTTTGGAATGTGTATGTACACAGGATAGCCGAATATTCTGAGATGGCTGACTTCTGGTTTCTTGCTGGAGAAGACTTCTTCAAGTGTCTTGTTCTCAAGTACTCTATGTGGAGTATGGTTCTGTACATACACCGTTGCTCTGGCAGCTTCCACCCAAAGATGCATAGGAAGATCTTGATCATGAAGCATTGCTCTTGCAGCTTCCATAATAGTTCTATTCTTCCTTTCTGCAATCCCATTCTATTGTGGATTATAAGGAGTGGACAACTCCCTCTTAATCCCTGAGTCTTTGCATAAGTCTTTGAATTCATTAGATGTGAATTCTCCGCCATTATCTGATCGAAAGGTATTGATCTTCTTGTCTGTGTGATTCTCGATCAAGGCTTTGAATTCCTTGAACTTGCTGAATACTTCATCTTTGTTCTTCATGAAGTAAATCCATGTCTTCCTAGAAAATTCATCAATAAAAGAAACATAGTATACATACTTTCTTAGTGATCTTGATGACATAGGACTGCATACATCGGAGTGGATGATTTCCAAGATTCCTTTTGCTTTGCTTTCGCTATTTGGAAATGTCTTCTTTGTATTCTTTCCTTTTGCACATACTTTGCAGACCCCATCATGTTTTGCTTGAATTTCTGGAAGACCTTCAACAAATTTTCTTGCATTTGGTAGTGCTCTGTAATGCACATGTGCAAGACTTCTATGCCAAAGTTAATTTGGCTCTACTGTGTCATGGACCAAATCTTGTTCCGGATGGCCCTTCAATTTGTATAGACCTCCTTCTTGTTCCCCCGTCACTATTGCATCATTAATAGTCTTTCCCTTTGGCAACATGATGAATTGCCCATCTATGAATGCAACCCTCATGCCTTTTGCATCTAATGCAGATATGGAGAGAAGGTTCTTCTTGAGTCCTGGTACATACAATATATCTTGCAACCTCATAGAATTTCCAAAGTCTAGTTTATAAGAAGATTCCCCACTACCTTTTATTGGATATTGGTAGTCATATCCAAGCTTCACCTTGTGAGGTGATTCATGTTCTAAAAGTTTCAAAAAGGATTCTTTGAATCCTGTCATATGCTTGGAATCCCCACTTTCTATAAGCCAATCATTGCTTCCATGTGTGATATTTCCCGTGAGAGTAGAAATCAAGACATATTCTTCATCACTTGAAGATTCTTCACTTTCATATCTGGTTTTCTTCTTGGATGGTTCATCATTCTCTGTAGCATGAGCATGATGTATTTTCTTGTTTCCATTTTTCTTATTTTGTCTTTTAGGACAATCTTTTGCAATGTGTCCTACTTCATCACAAGTATAACATCTACCTCTAGAGAAATCTTTTCTAGAGTTAGTTTTAGAAAAATGTTTACCTCTGGAGTGATGAGAACTTATTTTGGTTTTCTTGGAATGTACTGTGAGAGCTTGATCTTCACTTCCCATGTTCTCTTATCTGGCTATTATCCTAGTGTGTTCTTGAGAGCATTCTTCCCATAGTTTGCTGAACTTGACTAACTTCTTTCTGGCACATATCCCTTGAATAAAGGAGTCCCATGATCTAGGGAGACCATTCAAGGTGGTCATTACAATCTCAGCATTTTCCACTTCTTCATCTACTGCTTCCAGTTGTTCTTTGATTTGAGAAACTCTTGTGAAGTAAGACTGGATGGTTTCTACATTCTGAATCTTCACATTATTCAGTTGGTTTCTCAAAGTCATCTTCCGGTTTATGTTCTTTCCTTCAAACAATTTGGTTAGGGAATCAAACATAGCTTTAGGTGTCTTTAGGGAGGACACCTGTGGTATGAGATGATCCTTGATAGAATCAGCAATGATTCTCTTTGCCATAACCGTATTCTTCTTGTGTAAGGCCTTAGGATCATCTCCCTCTGGAATTGGAACCTCCTCATTGATGTAGGAGTCCAACTCATTCTCTTCCAGGACCAGGGAGATCCTATACTTCCAGGATCAAAAGTTATCATCTCCCTCAATCTTTTCATCAAGCTTGGTATGATGAGACATCTTAACTGAGAAACTCAAATGGAAATACAAAATATTTATATCTTACCAGTTCAAGATGTTGGATCTGGATTTGTAGCTGAAATTCTACAGTGCTGGTTCAGAAGCAGGTTAGGGTTTTTCTTTTCTGGAGTTCTATCCAACCAATTGCTTTGAAATTGATCCCTAACTTTGATTTTAGGTAGGAGATCAATTCAGGCCTGGGCTCATTCAAAAATTCCTCTTCTGTGAAAAGCCCTAATTTTTGGCAGCAGTGTTGGGTCCAAAACTGAAAAACCTCAGAATTAGATTCTGCCTCGACATAAAGATGTGCCCTAAGGAGGAGAGTTATTCCAACCTTATTTTGCTGAAAAACTATAGAGAGAGATCCACAAAGTAGGAAGTCCTAGTTCCTGGAGCTGCACAGTGTCTTCTTCTCAGGTTAGCTCTGATACCATGTTAGATTTTTAACATTAAGCTAGTATAACATTAGGATCTTTAACTGAGAGAACAACAAGCACAACAATAAAACAAAAGAGACAATGAACACAATGTTTTTCCTTGGGGAAACCATAAATGGAGAAAACTCCGCAACTTCCTCAGAGATAGAATCAACACCAAAAGAAAAACCCCAAAACAGTAAGATTATCTCCTGACAACAGTAACCTTCCTTCTATCTAGTCCCAGTGTCTTCTCCTTCCTCAAATATGTGCTACACTTGAGTGTGTATGAGTTGTGTACTAAATAGAGAGGCTATCTCTCTATTTATACTAATCCCGACATGACTAAAACCCTACTAGGGACGATCTCTCTAGGAGAGTCTAATAACCCTAGTGCCTCGAAACTGCGAGGACTTTAACCCTTAAACAATAGGAGGGTTACCCAAAATGACTTGACATGACTTATTTACATTATATATCTTCCTGATCGGAATATCGGGGCATGACATGACTCAAGTACATTACAAATACATCCCGGAATAAACACCGGGTTACAATACATAAGAAATACAAGTGAATACATTCCGAAGTTACATATACATCAACATATACATGTATATATAACAGGTTAGATAAAAAACATATATAGTGCTTAATCAAATATATTCATCAACCATGATACATGAAAGAGACTCAACACAAAGTTGGAAGAAGAATTCTCTTTATTAACAATCAGAGAATGAGATAAGTGTACAACCCAACGCCTGAGGCAAGGACTTCTCTGCAACCAAAGGATTCTTATTTCTACTGCTCCAAATACTTCTGAAGATATACCACTAGCATAACTTTGATTTCCTAGATTCATTCTATTAATGCCCTCCCCAAGGCCTCTATTTATACTTTGGGAAATAGAGCAGTTTCGAAGGTTGAGGAGGTTGAGATAGTTGAGATGGTTAATGATTAGGGCTCAACTAATCTACATTAATCGTGTTTTATATTTTTTAATGTTGAATGGATGTGTACGGGATTATTGATATAGGAAACCCGCATATGACACGTGAGTTTCTTAAGGGAAACCCGCATACAGATCTATACACAGGTTGTAATGAGAATAGTCATGTACAGTACGCTAGTTGTCAACAGATATAGTCGCGTATGTACGCGAGTTTTAGTGGAGATAGTCACGTACGGAAATCAACACATAGAAAATTAAAATGGCAAGCTGGTTAAAGGATAAATGCATCTCATGTCATGCCCATCTATAGTGTTTAAGCAAACTTCAATCGTGGAATGTCCTTTTGTGTACCAACATAATGAATTGTCGGCACTCAGATGGAGAAGTACCATTTTGGTTGATAACACTCCTTCTCCTGCTGCTCCAGAAGTTTATGATATATGTGACATCTCATATTCTCATATAGCTGATCCAGAAGAAGACATTTGAATCTCTGTTACTGAAGAAAAAATCTCCTTCCATTATGCTGAGGTGTTCTCCCATGATTATTCTATTTTAAATTATGTGCAAAGTTTTCCAATGATTGCTTTAGAAAATGAAGAGGAATTCTATTTCTCTCTCTCTAATGTTGATGTTGGTGTGAAGAAACGTAATACTTTGGATTTTTTGGAAGAAATATCATATTTTAGGAGTGATCCATTCACTCTCATTGATTATGTTGAGAATGTAGTTGTCATTGATGGCAAAGGTGTTCATGAATGACAAAGGAATAACCAGTAGATATGGTAGCAATATAAGTTTAGCAATGACAAAGGAGAAGGTTGAGGTTATGAGTATTTATGGATGAGAATAGTAAGACGAGAGAAACTATGTATTGAACTGAAGTAGTCTCTGTGATGTGGATATGAAGTTATGGGTCTCTGGACAGTTGATAATACAGATCTAAAGCAAAAAGGAATCCAACAATATATGCTAGGTCTTTATATGAAGATATGAAGCAGAAATAGAGGTCAAGTGGAAGTGGAGATACAGTATGAACAACAAAGATTTTTAGACAATCGAAGAACAGAGAAACTATATCTACGAGAGTGTTTCTAAAATCATCATACTCAGCAACATGAAATTATTTGTGTGCATCTTCATAATAGTTAGAAACGGTCACAGAGGATTTCCATAAAGAAATCGTGCAGATTCGCAAAGTTATGGAGAGATACACATTCGATTTAAAATCGACAGTTAGGAAGCATCCCACAGGATATCTGACGGTTGAGGATTGGATCCACAAAGGACAAAAGGGCTAGGTGAATTTCTACAGTTAATCAAGATCGGAGGGCTGAGAATTGTTCAGCAAGTAGATCGATAGTTCAGAAAAGAAGTGCAGCTACAGAAGTGCGGAGTGCAGACATGCAAAGTTGTGAAAAGTTGAGTTTTCAAATTTTGCATTTCGCAGTGCGGAAAGGAAAGTCCAGAAAGTGGAACAACGAAAAGCTATAATTCAGAGTCGTGAAAGTTGAGTTTTTTACTTCCACATTCCGCAATGTGGGAATGAAAGTGTGGGTGCAGAATCACAAAAATCAAAAGGTCAAAGTCATGGAAAAATTGAGCTCCTGACTTCCCCATTCCACAGTGCAGAAATAGAAGTGCGGAAAGGAAAGCCGAGAAAGAGGAAGAAGCATAAGCTCATATTTGGAAACATTGAATTTCTGAATTCCACATTCCCCAGTATGGAAAATGAAGAGAAGAAAGGAAAGTGTGAAAGATAATAAGCTCGTTTTTGAAATGTTGAGTTTTCGACTTCCGAATCCCGCGATCCGAAAGATCGATGGTCAGAAAGACTTCCGTGAGAGATCGATGGTATGGAAAGGTTAACGTGGAAAATGAAAGGCAGAGAAGTGTGAAAGAAACATTTGAGATTTTGATAATCCGCACTTGTCATCCCCATTTTAGAAGATCAACGGTCATGAAGAAACCCAAAGGAGATCAACGGTGCGAAACAGTTGAGGCGGAAAGCTAAGTGCAGAAAGACAATTTGAGAAATGTCATAGTTAGGAAATCTGTAGTCTTGAAGATCAACGGTCACAAATAGCCCAGGAAAAAGATCAATGGATCAGGATGAATGCGGAAATAAAGAGTGTGAAAAGTCACAACTCGAGATAGGACGGTGGAAATTAGAGGTGAATGAAGATCAACGGCTGGAGGATATTTCACTGATAAAAAAACAAGGAGCAAGTAGGATCAAGATCGATGACCGGAATTGATCGTTGAATTAGATATATGACGTAGAACAATTTTGCTGATTCAACATGCGTGGGTTGATGAACTTTTGAAATCTGTAGATTGTGGTAGGCGCTTAAATTTTGAACGGTGAAGATTAAAAGAGGATTTTAATCAAAGTATGGAAATAATTCTGCTAGGTGAACTAGCATGGAGAAATTCAAAATGGATATTAGCAGAATTAGGTAGGGGTCACATACTTCGATGGTCCAGATGAAAGCATGGCTTAGATAAATGACTGTAAGCTATTTCACTAGTTAGACATGTAGGTGATTTAACCACCAGGATGGGAGTGAAATCATAAAAATGAATTAAGTATGGTTTGTTATCCACTGTTGATTGAGGTGTTTAAGAGATCCAACACCTAAGAATGATTTCTCCCATTAGAATAGCCAGGTGTATAACCAAGAGACTGTATGCAAAATTATTGTGGAATCCAAGTTTGTGCTAACCAAATCAGAATTCCTATTGTGTGGATTCACAATGGTGAAGAGGTACGTCCACAACTCTGAAGAGGTGCGCCTAAAATTGTGAAGAGAGGGATCTGCAGAAAACTTGAGGATATTTCTTGGCAGAGTGTTGAAGAAATTATTTGTCTCTGTGTTTACGAATAATAGAGTCCAAGCAGTGGATAGTTGACTGATAAATATCAATTTAGGGTGGCAAGGTGGTTCTAGGGCAGGAAACAAGCATGTAGGGGGTTGTATCCTCCTTCTAGCGGTAGCTGGTAAATAGGGTGTCATAGCATCCTTTCAGTAGTAACTGACAAATCAGAGGGTTGTAGCCTCCTCTCAGTATTAGCTGATAAACCAGGGGGTTGTATCCTCCTTTCAGTAGTAGCTGATAAACCAGGGGGTCATAGCTTAATTCTAGTAGTTGCTAGTAAATAGGGTGTGATACCATCCTTGTCTGTAGGAGCATGGAAAACTATTTGTAAATAACAATTTCGCAGTAATAGGAATTATTGGTGGTTTACCCAACTAGGCTTCCATGATAAATTGTTTTCTATGTGTTCTTGTTGATTGTGTGTTTTAATAAGTAAATAATAAATATGGTTTTAAATTGTAAAAAGTTACAATACTGATTCACACCCCGCCCCTCTCAGTATTGTCCAGTATTCCAACAATTGTTATGAGATTGGGTTCCTTAATCATAGTTTAACCACTGGAAGGTAATATCTTATTTAAACCATTATGGATCAACAAGAAGTTTTAGCCACCAACAGACCTCCATTGTTCACAGGAGAAAATTATGCTTACTGGAGTGCGAGAATGAAGTGCCATATGATGTACCTTAGATGGAAGGTTTGGGAGGTGTTGCGGTTGCAACAATTTCCCAAAATTCAAAAAATTTCGGGACCCTCCTTTAACTCATTTTGGCTCAACTTTTGAGTTTGCTTGATGTTCGGCGGAAAGACTATTTTTATGCCAGTGATGTTTCACTATTTGTTTTAGTTTTTACCTTTCCATCGGAAGCATTTTGGATGTTTAAGTCGGAAATCTAGTCATCTGCGCGCCCACTATTGCGGAGATGTAACAAGAAACCGGGTCCGACTCAAGATTTGTTTTCTCCAATGCCTTTATTCACTTATTTGTCTAAATCGGCGGTTTGTTGTAATCCCGTCGGAACATATTGTATCTACGTTTTATACAGTTGCGGATGGCGCATTACGAAGTCCCCCGATGATTGCATTAACTTTTTTCCGACCCCGCCATTTTGTTTCACTAATCCTTGAGTTTTCAGCGTCCGCTGTTGCGGCTTTGAAAAGCATTGTCTTTTTGGCGTAGTTTAATTGTATTTTCCGCGGGACCGATGTTTCTTGGTCAAAGTCATGTTGGTTTTTTCTCTGATTTTTTGTCGGTCTGCGGAACTTAGTTTCTTTTGCGTTTTCACCATTGCAGCCCTCCATCCTTCTATTGCTCCGATGCTTTAATCTTGTGAGCTCCAATGCAGGTATCGTTTTGTTTCTCTGCCGATGCCCTGGCGGTTCTCCCAACTGTTTCATCGTCCGATGTTACGGAGGCAATGTTGATATGGTCACCGATCCCTTGCTTTTTACCGCCCGATGACCTTTTTCCCACCGAATATAGTTGACCGGGGGTATATATATAGTGGGTCGGGTAGTTTATTATTTTATTGTTATTTTTGGACTTTCTCTGCGCTGTCATTTTCGCTCGAGCAAACCAGGATTCTCACTGTAGGTACCCTCACTCCTAGGTGGCTCCGTCGTGGAAGCTCAACAGTTTTCCTCCCGCCATTCATGCAGTAGTGCCAGGTAGGCCCTTGTACTTGTTATCCCATTCCGTTCGATTGGACGAACTAATTTCTTGTTTCCGCGGTTAGGGTTTTACTTGGTTTCCTGTCGTGACATGTATATATGCTGAGGTGAGTGGTATAACTATTAGTAGGGGGGTTCTTTGTGGTTTATTTGACGTTTTATTCCTTGGCCGTTATAGTCCTACACCTTGCACTCGATGGTTGGGGAAACCGGTGTAGACGACCATTATGTTGTCAGCACCAGTTAGCCCCATTTTGTGTTTGGCTGTTCGGAGAAGGTTTTCATGACTTTCCTAGGGAATGTTGGGTTTGTTTCCACTGGTATGGTCACCCGAATTTTGCAAACCAAGATCTCAGTGTTGTTTCAGTTCATTGTTTAAGAGCAACCCTGTTCATCGTCGGATTCAAACCTCGAACCAGTCTGGGGTAGTATCGCATTACCCGGTCTAAGATGGACTGTGAAGTGGGCGTTTATAGTCTTCTGTGGGACTGTCACCCATAGCATCCCTTTTGAGTTTTAGATTAGGTTCCTTTCTATTGTCGCACGATGTGTAGGTTGTGGTGCCGGGAGAGGGTTCATGACTGTTTTCGAGTTAACAAAGGCTGTGTTTGCTTAATCCAAACTTTGTCGAGCTAAGTTGGTTTCAGTTTTAGACAAGAGCGTTTGTTTGAACATGTTGCTTATTTTTTATGTAACTGTAGTCATGTTAAATGCAGATGAGGTAAAACGCTTACATTGTTATCTCAATCTTTAAAAAATTGTCTGAAAATGACCTAACAGAACCTAAAATGATTTTGTACATGACATGGAAATTCCTCAGAACTTAAGATGTCTAAGCGTCAAAAGCATAAAGCTATTGCGGTCGAAGAGGAACCCAACGTCAAGGTCATCACCACAGTCGAATATATTTATGAATACACCTAATGCATAATTGGTGTAGAGCCCGAATATCAGTGGGGAGAAATCTACAGATTGATTACGCGCCGAGAGGTGCCTGACATTGGTTTTGAGGAAGAAAACATTTATGTCAACATAGAGAGGTCTTCATTAATGAAAATTGCTACGATACATGAACTCTTTCCATGCTCGGAGGTGATTGGGTGGATTCTGCCCAAGGCAGATGTGACCACCATGATTATGGAAAATGTTGATAAACAGGGCTATACTGCCTATAGCCTTGGATATGTAGCCCTAGCCTACCACTTACCGGAAGCACAAATATATCTGACTGAAGACTGGCTGAAAAGCATCAGGATGGACCTCGTCGAGACACTCAAGAGGATGCTCATGCCAGGAAAAAAATTTAGAACTAGGCCAACTAGAGAATATGACACTGCGAGCCTAAGAACCCCTTATAGGTTCATTGCCTTGATGTTCAATAGGATTTTTGGGAGAACCCACAGTAAAAGCTTCAAATTGGAGTGGGTGTCGATAATTTTTTATGTTGCAACATAGGGGACAGTTTTCAATTGGGCCAACATTGTGTCCAATAGCCTCTCGGTCTGCATGGCATCAGCATTAGGAGGGGTGTCCCAAAAGAAATCCGAGTTCTACATGAGCTCCATACTGATTGATTGCATACTATGCAATCAACCCTTCACCAACCTTAGATGCATCTGGGACAGGGAAAGATCACCAGTTTACTCAGCATACAAGTCATTGTGGGCCCACAAGTACCACAGTCACCACAGGGAGGTGTGTGAGCATTTCATTATGCCACTGCATACCCTGATTTTCTTAAAAGAATGTGACTGCATGTCGGAGGAGGCATTGCAGGTGATTGAAGAGTATGCTGATTATTACTTGACTGAGGATGGTCTATATTTCAGAATGTTTGGAGGCTCTAGAGCACCCTCACTACTGCCTAAGTATGCCACAGACTATGTAATTCACAAAGAGGCAGTTAGACAAGTATTTCTAGATGGCATAGGAAGTTTTCTATTTGAACATAAGAAGACAGCATACCCACCTTTGCCTTTCAGATTGGGGAGTTACAAATTTACTAGAGTAAAGAAGGCCGATGAATTCATGGAGTAGTTGGAGAACTTCCATTTTCGGGAAATGCCTTTCCACCAGAATGACTCCTGTAACAAGGTTGCAGAGCACTGCAAAGAGGCTAATGTCCATTTTGAATACACTAGCCACTGGGACAGAGAGGAGTCCATTTTTCGCAGTGCACTAAACATGACGGCCTTAAGGAAAAGGTTTAAAAATAAAATCACCACCAAAGGTGGAAAGGGATAGGACAAGCAAGAAAAGGCCGAGGAGGAGGAAACCAGGAAAAGAAATGAAGAAGCTTAGAGGTTAGCCCAAGAAGCCGAAGGATGGCTAAAAGGAGAGGAGGAGGAGAAAAGGAGAGTTGCACAAGAGGCAGCCAGAAAGGCAAAAGAAGCTGCCAAAAGGGAAGAAGAAGAAAGAAAAAGGAAGTTAGATGAGGAGCTGAAGAAGCAGAGGCAGAGAAGATGAAGCTGACACAAACAGTGACAGAACAATCAGCTCCTAATGCAGCAGACAGTCAGGCCTAGGACTTGGAAAACCCCGATATTCAAGATCCTGAAGTACCCGCTGCCAACACACCAAGACCATCTATGGTCCCCACCCTTAGGCTAATTCCTTTTGAACAGAATAAAGGGGAGGAGGTACTGGATTTTAATACTATCTTTTATGATAAATAAAAGAAAAGGATAGTAAAGAGAACCGAGAGGAAGGTTGAAACCGGGGGCCTGTCTAGTAAGATGATAAATTATACAGCCATTATATATGGGACAGACAGAGACCCTAGGTTCATTATCAGAGTGGGGGCTGCATTGATCCATGCTTCAGAGGACAATGTAGATAAAATAATGACGGATCTGGAGCAGTCAAAGAAGTCTTCTTCTCAACTCAAAGATACTCTGAGAAAGGAAAGAGAAGAAAACAATAAATTAAAGAGAAAGTTTGAAGACATACAAAAGGAAATCAAGTCTTCAAAGGCTGAACTTCAGGCCCTCTAGATAGAGAAAAGATCTGCGGAGACCACCCAAGAGTGCCTGGAGAAAGTACAATAGGAATATCAAGAGTTGAGGGCAGAGAAAGAACAACTGCTAGTTAGGATAATGGATCTAGAGTTGCAGAAGACTACCTCGGAAGCAAATGAGAGGCAATCTCAAGGGCAGGAGACAAAACTTAAAGAGCAGATTACCTCGCTGATAGCAGCTTTAGAGGAAGCTAGAGAACAACAAGTTAGTCTTCAACCTTTCAAAGGACACGTTCTGGCACAGAGAGCCAAGATGCTTCAGCTGTAGGGGGCCATAGAGGAGGAAAGATGCAGGGTTTTGTAGATAGACAGTCGGTTGGAGGATATTTTGGAGACCTCCTCATATTTTGTTGACAGATATCAGGACATCCTGGAAGTCCTGACAGGAAGGATGGCAAGATTAGAAGCAAATGCAGAAGCTCCTGTAGAGTTACCCTCAAAGGATCAACAAGCCCTTAGGCAGGACTACGACTTGTTGGAGTTTTCCATCAACACAGCTGAGGAGTTCAAGAAGGCTGTTAGGAAGACAAGAGGGGCATGTACATAATTCTTTAGAAGAATTCTGATTACTTATAACCGATGCCAGGTAGAGGCTGAACAAAGAATAAATGCTTTTATGGACCACAGCCTGTTTGTGGAAATTTTGCAAAGAAGGTACCAAGAAGATGAAAGAATAATACAACACATTAAAGCTTTAGATGAATAGACCCTAAGGAATGAGGTAGATATTTCCGTGGTTAGTGTGTAGCTGTTAGAATATCAGCTTTGCCTGAGTACAGCTAGAATAGAAGCCATCAGGAACCAGGTTGCAAAATTCGAAATAAATATTCGATTCTTGGAACCTTTTGAACTTGAAAGTATCGCCTCAAAAGCTTCAATGTGGAAGAAATTTCTAAATAATCAAGCGGGGCCCTCCTCATGAACATTTGTTCACTTTTGTAATATGTTGTAAATTTTGTAAACACTTAGGGAAGGTAAATTTTGGGAGGCAAAGAGTTGGGAAAGCCCAAGAGTTATTTGTGGGCAACCCAACAGTCTTATTCTTTTGTATAAATATAGAGGATTTAGATGAATAAAAGGGATTTTTCCTAGTTATATTAGTGAAGAGATATTGTAAGAAGAACTATTTCCTTTTGCAATAAAGAATTATAGTTTTCCTATCGGAGAAAGTTTGGTGGGATTTCCAAATGTTTTGCTATGGATTTGTTGAAGAGGAACTATTTCGTTTTTAGCTTTTGTCCACTAACTGTGAGATCGTTCTGAGGACCTATGTTCTTGTTTGAATGATTTCTGGTTTATTTTATGGAATTACCACCATGAGTAATGAATGTTGTTCATAAGCAATTGGCTATCTGGTTGTTTAAATATATTTAATTGTTCATGTGTTTTTGGGAAGAAATATCAGCTATCTGGAATTTCTCTTTATAATGCATGCATAAGATACATTACTCATTAATAAGTTACAATCTGGCTCCCTGGGGATAGGTAGATAGTTAGATTTACTTTCTTATTGTGTGTGTGATTTAGATGCTTGAGAGTTTAATACGGGAGGTAAGAACCTGCGCATCACATTGTGAATACTCCTCGCATTCTTTATCAATCTGCATGTTAAATAGGCACTTGCATATCATACTTTATATCAAAAAACACAAAAAATATATACGGTGGACCGGGCTGCAACCGGTAAAACCTTTTAATTTTTGTTACTTGACCTACGGTAGCCGGACTGCAAACCGGACGGATTCCCTACACCAAACAGTCACGGGCTAGTTTGGAACATTGACTGGGGAGAATCCCTTTGTTGTTGTTGCCTATGATTTTCTAGGCCTCAACAGTTTATAGCGCTAGAAGGAGGGCCTCCAGTGCATGGCTGGCCGAGGAAACCCATTTTTCTGAGATTACCCCACCAGTGATATTTTTGAAAGAATTTTTGTGACCTGCCCCAAATACGTAAGAAAATATAAAGACCATCCTATTGTAAAGCTCAGTGTTGTTTAGGGTTTGGAAGAACTTGTAGAAATGGCCTTACAAGAATTGGTTCAACCTTGGAAGCAAGTAGGATCGGGTACACCTTATGGTTCTCCTTTTCAGACTCTTGTTCTTTCACCTCCTCATTTTTCACTCATGGCAGGTATTAATGTGAATCAGCCCAACCCACCGCTAGCTTGGAAAGCCAGATCACCATTGAACCTAACACCTCCATTGCATAACCTACCTCAAGCTTTTGAGAAGTTGCTGCCTAAGTTTGATCCCGATGAGAAGGTTGTCGTAGATGACCACTTGCAAATTTTCTATTTGGCAATAGAAGGGTTAAGGGCTGGGGAATATGAGGATGTTGTTTGTAGATTGTTCCTACATACCCTTAAAGGAGCAGCAGCATCCTGGTACTTTGGTTTTCTTGCAAACTCTATCCCCAATTGGGACACCTTTGAAAGGATTTTTAGAAGTAAATATGCAGCCCAAAAGACACATGCATCACTAATGAAAGGTTTGGGTGCTTTGAAAAAATAAACGAATGAGAAGGTACATCATTTCACTCAAAGTTTTTCAACTTACCTCAAGAACTTCTCTACAACTGATAAGCCTTCTGATAAGGTTCTGATTGAGTACTATACCTCAGCTTTAGGCCCTGACTTGGCTATGTTCGCAAAAGCTCAAGTTAAACCTACATTAGTTGAGACTTATGAAGAGGCAGAAAAAGTAGAGGATGAAAAGGAAAGTATAGAAGATTATCTCGAGCAACTTGGAGAAAAAATTGTTGGGAGAAGAGCCTTATTGCTGTCTAAACCTAAAGAGGAGCAATCACATGATTTTGAGGGAATGATTAAAATGATTCAAAAACTCTCCAACAGAATAATAGATTTGGAGAAAGAAAGGGAAGGTCAGAAAACTTATTAGCTCTATTACAAAAAAAAGGAGGATAACAACCAATTCAAGACTCCTCCACATAATTCAACATCAATGAATCTGACAGAGGCAGGGATGGACAATTTCTACACTTTTCACCAACAACCCCATTCTGAAAAGAATTGTCCTCAATGGTTAAATTCAATGACATTGGTAATGAATAAGATTTTGGACTCTAAATTAAGTGAGGACAATGGTGAATAGAAAAGGAGTATTCGGACCATAGAAAGACAGGAAAATGATACCATGTTTTTATGGGATTGTGTCTCAATGTTTGATACAGAAAAGGGTACTCCTAAACCTGAGAACATACCAACAATGACAAAAGACATGGAATTGATAATTAAAGATGATACAACAATTTCCAAGATTAAGAAGTTGCAAAAGAATGTCAAGAGACAGTCAAATGACAATATTGAAGATAAAGTACCCGAAGTTACCATTGTCAACCAGGAGATGGAGCAAATAAACAATCCCACCAAGCTTAGGGAACAAATATTTGATGTTGATAAAGGAAACATTGAGAAGAATGAAGAGTCTAAAAAAGAAATACCCACTGAAAATAAACCGATGGAGGAAGATGTCGAATCAACTTGGGAAGAGAAATCCAAAACCCCACCTTTCCTTTTGACTCTAGAAATGTTGAATCATAAGGTGCATAATTGTTTGGTAGATTCTGGATCATCGATAAATGTTATGCCACTTGTAGTTTGCAAAACGATTAATGGGAAGCCAAATCCCATAGCCTGGGAAGTCATTCAACTCGACAGAACAAGTGTCAAAGTAGTGGGGGAAATGAAGAATGTTCTCATTTGTTTATCTGCAAATAACATGATATGTCAATTTATTCATATTATGGTGGCTGACATACCGGATGGTTATGGGCTTATTCTGAACCGAGACTAGTCTGTCAAAATAAAGGGGTATTTTGCTTCAGACTGGTCTCATTTATGGTTACCTCATAAGGGTACCCCAAATCAGATCAAAATTTCAAGAGAACCTTACATGAAACACACTGTCACTAAGTTGGGAGAAGGAAATGAATCTGCTAATTCTATTCTAGGAAATTATCTAACGGAGCTTGAACTAAGATATCATGCCTCAGGAAAAGCCTGCAATATGATTGACACTCAGCTTGATCTCCTTCAACTTCCTCAGGCTGATAAGGATGACTGTAAATTAGTAGACATGAGTTCGATTTCAAAAATAGTACAATTAGACCATGGATAGGCATCTCATGTCTGCAATACAGCCTAGCCCCTTGACTCGTTAGATTGAAGGATTCTCAGGGGTAGGCCCACAATTTTCTTTTTCTTTTGATTTAATTTTTTTGTACATAAATAAATTGATGTTGTTTTGTTTTGGTTTACCGCTTTGTTTCTAGTTATTTTTGGTTTGAATAAAGAGGCAAACTTTTGGTTGCATGGAAAACATCAGGGTTCTTAATTAACTAAAATCTTGAGGAAAATACTGTGCATTTTAAATAATAGAATGTCTTCTAGTAGGAATTTTTCCTAATTGGCCATGCATTCATTGAATCCCTACTTAACCCCTGTAAATAACTCAGAATTAAGAGGTCTGGAATACTATTTCAAGGCTCCATTCGTTACACATCTAAGATGTCCTAGGGAGTGATAGAAAAGGGCCCATGGAGAGGAAGCAAGGTAAATAGTTTACTATATATAAATGATCCCATGCCATGATTTCAAAAAGCCTAAAGGCTGTCAAGAGTCAAAACTCCTTAAAGAAGCAATACATATCAAAGCAAAGTGTCAGAAACATGAATTTCAATTTGCCAAAAGTTCTTCTCCATCCATGAGCTGAAAAGAAAATTCTTCTCTCACACAAAAGGACATTATGGATAGAAGAGCCTGAATAAAATTCAGAAAGAGAGGCAGATGGAGGACTCAAAAGAACAAAAGTTCAAACGGCACAAAAGTGCAATCGGCATGGAAATGAGGAACAAAGGAATAGTGTTGTTACCATATGTTACGATCCTGTGGTGTCCAAGCTAGAAACTACCTAAAGACAGAGGTAAAATAAATCTCACTTATTAGTCCTCAAAATAGTTATCTGGACTTTCAAATATTTTGGGTGTTCCCATTCCCCAAAGAATGGACTGCTTCTCGATGATTTAAATGAATGGGTTTGCCAGCTTAGGAATGCAAGCATCTAGAAGAATTCAACTTTTGAGCTAGACGATCAAATAGTATCTTACTGGGAAGAAGTTAAGTCAGAAATCTGGGGTTCACCAGGTAGTCGCCAATTGTTACAGCTGCAACAATTTCCCAAAATTCAAAAAATTTCAGGACCCTCCTTTAACTCATTTTGGCTGAACTTTTGAGTTTGCTTGATGTTCAGCAGAAAGACTATTTTTATGCCAGCGATGTTTCACTATTTGTTTTAGTTTTTACCTTGCCATCGGAAGCATTTTGGATGTTTAAGTCGGAAATCTAGTCATCTACACGCCCGCAGTTGCGGAGAAGTAACAAGAAACTGGGTCCGATTCAAGATTTGTTTTCTCCAATGCCTTTATTCACTTATTTGTCTAAATCGGCGATTTGTTGGAATCCCGTCAAAACATATTGTATCTACATTTTTCGCAGTTGTGGATGGCGCATTATGAAGTCCCCCGATGATTGCATTAACTTTTTTCTGACCCCGCCGTTTTGTTTCACTAATCCTTGAGTTTTCAGCGTCCGCCGTTGCGGCTTTGAAAAGCATTGTCTTTCCGACGTAGTTCAAATTCATGTTGGTTTTTTATTTGATTTTTTTCCGGTCTGTGGAACTTGGTTTCTTTTGCGTTTTCTCCATTGCGGCCCTCCATCCTTCTATCGCTCCGATGGTTTAATCTTGCGAGCTCCGATGCAGGTATCATTTTGTTTCTCTACCGATGCCCCGGTGGTTCTCTCAACTGTTTCATCATCCGACGTTATGGAGGAAATGTTGATATGGTCATCAATCCCTTGCTTTTTACTGCCCGATGACCTTTTTCCCGCTGAATATAATTGACCAGGGGTATATTTATAGTGGGTCGGGTAGTTTATTATTTTATTGTTATTTTTGGACTTTCTCTGTGTTGTCATTTTCACTCTAGCAAACCAGGATTCTTGCTGTCGGTACCCTTGCTCCTAGGTGGCTCCTCCATGGAATCTTAACGATTTTCCTCCCACCAGTCATGCAGTAGTGCCAAGTAGGCCCTTGTACTCGTTATCCCATTCCGTTTGATTGGATGAGCTAATTTCTTGTTTCTGCGGTTAGGGTTTTACTTGGTTTCCCGTCGTGACATGTATATATGCTGAGGTGAGTGGTGTAACTGTTAGTAGGGGGGTTCTTTGTGGTTTATTTGACGTTTTATTCCATGGCCATTATATTCCTACTCCCCGCACTCGATGGTTGGGGAAACCGGTGCAGACGACCGTTATGTTGTCTGCACCAGTTAGCCCCATTTTGTGTTTGGTCGTTCAGGGAAGGTTTTCATGACTTTCCTAGGGAATGTATGGTTTGTTTCCACTGGTCCGGTCACCCGCATTTTGCAAACCAACATCTCAGTGTTGTTTCAGTTCATTGTTTAAGAGCGACCTTATTCACTGTCGGATTCGAACCCCGAACCGGTCTGGGGTAGTATAGCATTACCCGGTCTAAGATGGACCGTGAAGTGGGCATTCACAGTCTTCTGGGGGACTGTCACCCGTAGTGTCCCTTTTGAGTTTTAGATTAGGTGCCTTTCTATTGTCGCACGATGTGTAGGTTGTGGCGTCGAGAGAGGGTTCAGGACTGTTTTCGGGTTAACAAAGGCCGTGTTTTCTTAATCCGAACTTTGTCGAGCTAAGCTGGTTTCTGTTTTAGACAAGAGCGTTTGTTTGAACATGTTGCTTATTTTTTATGTAACTGCAGTCATGTTTAACGTAGATGAGGTAAAACGCTTACATTTTTATCTCAATCTTTAAAAAATTGTCTGGAAATGACCTAAGAGAACCTAAAATGATTTTGTACATGACAGGGAAATTCCTCGGAATTTAAGATGTCTAAGCGTCAAAAGAAGAAATCTCCTACGGTCAAAGAGGAACCTGACATCGAGGTCATCACCAGAGTCGAATATATTTATGAAGACACCAAATGCATAATTGGTGTAGAGCCCGAATATCAGTGGGGATAAATCTACAGATTGATTACGCGTCGAGAGGTGCCTAACATTGGTTTTGAGGAAGAAAACATCTATGTCAACATATAGAGGTCTTCATTAATGAAAATTGCTACGAGACTTGAACTCTTTCCATGCTCGGAGGTGATTGGGTGGATTCTTCCCAGGGCAGATGTGACCACCATGATTCTGGAAAATGTTGATAAACAGGGTTATGCTGCCTATAGCCCTGGATATGTAGCCCTGGCCTACCACTTTTCGGAAGCACAAATATATCTGACTAAATACTGGATAAAAAGCATCAGGATGGACCTCGTCGAGACACTCAAGAGGATGCTCATGCTAGGAAAAAAATTTAGAACCAGGCCAACTGGAGAATATGACACTGCTAGCCTAAGAACCCCTTACAAGTTCATTGCCTTGATGCGCAATAGGATTTTTGGGAGAGCCCACGGTAAAAGCTTCAAATTGGAGTGGGTGCTGATAATTTTTTATGTTCCAACACAGGGGACCATTTTCAATTGGGCCAACATTGTGTCCAATATCCTCTCGGCCTACATGGCATCAGCATTAGGAGGGGTGTCCCAAAAGAAATCAGAGTTCTACATGAGCTCCATACTGATTGATTGCATACTATGCAATCAACCCTTCCCCAACCTGAGATGCATCCGGGATAGGGAAAGATCACCAGTTTACTCAACATACAAGCCACTGTGGGCCCACAAGTACCATAGTCACTACAGGGATGTGTGTGAGCATTTCATTATGCCATTGCATACCCTGATTTTCTTAAAAGAATGTGACTGCATGTCGGAGGAGGCATTGCAGGTGATTGAAGAGTATGCTGATTATTACTTGACTGAGGATGGGCTATATTTCAAAATGTTTGGAGGCTCTAGAGCACCCTCACTACTGCCTAAGTATGCCACATACTATGTAATTCACAAAGAGGTAGTTAGACAAGTATTTCTAGATGGCATAAGAATTTTTTTATTTGAACATAAGAAGGCATCATACCCACCTTTTCCTTTCAGATTGGGGAGTTACAAATTTACTAGAGTAAAGAAGGCCGATGAATTCGTGGAGGAGTTGGAGAAGTTCCATTTTGGGGAAATTCATTTTCATCGGAATGACTCCCGTAACAAGGTTGCAGAGCACTGCAAAGAGGCTAATGTCCATTTTGAATACACTAGCCACTGGGACAGAGAGGAGTCCATTTTTCGCAGTGCACTAAACATGACGACCTTAAGGAAAAGGTTTAAAAAGAAAATCACCACCAAAGGTGGAAAGGAACAAGACGAGCAAGCAAAGGCCGAGGAGGAGGAAACCAGGAAAAGAAATGAAGAAGCTCAAAGGTTAGCCCAAGAAGCCAAAGGATGGCTAAAAGGAGAGGAGGAGGAGAAAAGGAGAGCTCCACAAGAGGTAGCCAGAAAGATAGAAGAAGCTGCCAAAAGCGAAGAAGAAGAAAGAAAAAGGAAGTTAGATGAGGAGCTGAAGAAGCAGGAGGCAGAGAAGATGAAGTTGAAAAAAATAGTGACAGAACAATCAGCTCCTGATGCAGCAGACAGTCAGGCCCAGGACTTGGAAAACCCCAATATTCAAGATCCTAAAGTACCCGCTGCCAGCACACCAGGACAGTCTATGGTCCCCACCCTTAGGCTAACTCCTTTTGAACAGAAGAAAGGGGAGGAGGTACCGGATTTTAATACTATCTTTTATGATAAAGAAAAGAAAAGGATAGTAAAGAGAACCGAGAGGAAGGTTGAAACCGGGGGCCTGTCTGGTAAGATGATAAATGATACAACCATTGTATACGGGACAGACAGAGACCCCAGGTTCACTATCAGAGCGAGGGCTGCATTTATCCATGCTTCAGAGGACAATGTAGATAAAATAATAACAGATCTGGAGTAGTCAAAGAAGTCTTCTTCTCAACTCAAAGATACTCTGAGAAAGGAAAGAGAAGAAAACAATAAGTTAAAGAGAAAGTTTGAAGACATACAAAAGGAAATCAAGTCTTCAAAGGCTGAAATTCAGTTCCTCCAGATAGAGAAAAGATCTATGGAGACCTCACAAGAGTGTCTGGAGAAAGTACAACATGAATATCAAGAGTTGAGGGTAGAGAAAGAACAGCTTCTAGGTAGGATAATGGATCTAGAGTTGCAGAAGACTACCTTGGAAGCAAATGAGAGGCAATCTCAAGGGCAGGAGACAAAACTTAAAGAGCAGATTACCTCGCTGACAGTAGATTTAGAGGAAGCTAGAGAAAAACAAGTTAGTCTTCAACCTTTCAAAGAACACGTTCTGGCATAGAGAGCCAAGATGCTTCAGTTGCAAGGGGCCATAGAAGAGGAAAGATGCAGGGTTTTGCAGATATACAACCAGTTGGAGGAGATTTTGGAGACCTCCTCATATTTTGTTGACAGATCTCAGGACATCCTGGAAGTTCTGATAGGAAGGATGGCAAGATTAGAAGCGAATGCAGAAGCTCCTGCAGAGTTACCCTCAAAGGATCAACAAGCCCTTAGGTAGGACTATGACTTGTTGGAGTTTGCCATCAACACAGTCGAGGAGTTCAAGAAGGATGTTAGGAAGACAAGAGAGGCATGTACATAATTCTTTAGAATACTTCTGATTACTTATAACCGATGCTAGGTAGAGGCTGAACAAAGAATAAATGCTTTTCTGGACCACAGTCTATTTGTGGAAATTTTGCAAAGAAGGTACCAAGAAGATGAAAGAAGAATACAACAAATTAAAGCTTTAAATGACAGACCCTAAGGAATGAGGTAGATCATTCCGCGGTTAGTGTGCAACTATTAGAAGATCAGCTTCGCCTAAGTACAGCCAAAATAGAAGCCATCAGGAACCAGGCTGCAAAATTTGAAATAAATATTCGACTCTTGGAACCTTCTGAATTTGAAAGTATCGCCTCAGAAGCTTTAGCATGGAAGAAATTTCTAAATAATCAAGCGGGGCCCTCCTCATGAACATTTGTTCACTTTTGCAATATGTTGTAAATTTTGTAAACACTAAGGGAAGGTAAATTTTTGGAAGCGAAGAGTTGGGGAAGCCCAAGAGTTATTTGTGGGCAGCCCAACAGTCTTATTCTTTTGTATAACTATAGAGGATTTAGATGAAGAAAAGGGATTTTTCCTAGTTAGATTAGTGAAGAGATATTGTAAGAAGAACTATTTCCTTTTGCAATAAAGAATTATAGTTTTCCTGTCGGGGAAGTTTGGTGGGATGTCCAAATGTGATGCTATGGATTTGTTGAAGAGGAACTATTTCATTTTCATCTTTTGTCCACTAATTGTGAGATCGTTCTGACTCTTAGGACCTATGTTCTTGTTTGAATTATTTCTGGTTTATTTTATGGAATTACCACCATGAGTAATGAATGTTGTTCATAAGCAACTGGCTATTTGGTTGTTTAAATATATTTAATTGTTCATGTGTTTTTGGGAAGAAATATCAGCTATCTGTAATTTCTCTTTATAATCCATGCACAAGATACATTACTCATTAATAAGTTAAAATCTGGCTCCCTGGGGATAGGTAGATAGTTAGATTTACTTTCTTATTATGTGTGTGATTTAGATGCTTGAGAGTTTAAGACGAGAGGTAAGAACCTGCGCATCACATTGTGAATAATCCTCGCATTCTTTATCAATCTGCATGTTAAATAGGCACTTGCATATCATACTTTATATCAAAAAACACAAAAATATATACGGTGGACCGGGCCGCAACTGGTAAAACCTTTTAATTTTTGTTACTTGACCTACGATAGCCGGATCGCAAACTGGACAGATTCCCTACACCAAACAATCATGGGCTAGTTGAGAACGTTGACTGGGGAGAATCCCTTTACTGTTGTTGCCTACGATTTTCCAGGCCTCAACAGGATGCATTTGGAAAGGAATATTAAATAAGTGACTAATCACCCACAAACAATATAGAACTAGGGAAATATGAAGGTAATGTCAAAGCCCTAAATGCAATCCGGGGTCGGTTGACAAATTATGTATTTACAAAAGTTATGAGATGCAAGACTTCCAAAGAATCCTGGGATAAGTTAAAGGTTATCTATGAAGGAGAATCTAAGGTCAATGAATCCAAGCTTCAAACATATAGAGGGAATTTCAAGACCCTAAAAATAAAAGAAGATGAAAACATTGGAGAGTACATTCTAAGGGTAGATGTGTAAATTCTATTAGAGGTCTTGGAGGAAAATTAAAAGAAAGAGAAGTGGTGAGTAAGGTATTAAGAACATTACCAATGAAGTATAACTCAAAATTTTCCACTCTAGAAGAACATGATGAACTTGATGATGTGACAATAGATGGACTACATGGAATCCTCACTGCATATGAGATGAGAACGTGACTAAAGGAAATCTCAAGGAAAGAAGCAGCATTTACAACCTCAACCAAAAATCAATCAGAGAACCTAGATGGTGAGGAAGCTCTTTTTATTAAAAAACTTGAGAAAGGCACTGGAAAATATAAAGGAAAGTTACCCCTAGGAATTTTTAACTGTGGGAGAATTGGACATTTTTCCAATAAGTGTCATTACCCAAAACAAGAGGAGAGTGATAATGAAGAACCCTACTGTCATAAGGATAAAATAATAGGTAAGAAGAAGTTAAAAAAAAAAGCAGAAGAACTTCTATTCCCAAGAAGATAGTGATGATGACAGTGAAGATGCAGAAATCCTATTTAGAGGAACAACAAATTCAGATGAGGAATCAGAAGTGGACATAGAATCTCAATACATGGTTGTTGTTGATGAAATTGAAAAGAGTAGGAAAAGAAACAAAGTTTTGAAAGAGAAACTGTCAAAGTACCAAGAAGAAACAAATCAAACTATTATGGAATTGAAGAACCAACTTCAAGAGGCCAAGAAAACTGAAGAGGATCTAGTAGTTCTCCTCAGGGAGAGAATCCAAGACTTTGAGAAACATGAAAAAGAGATTATCCAACTTAGAAAAGGGGTTAGTGGAAAATGTATCAAGTCAAAGTTTGAGAACAGCTCAAGGATCCTAGATTATATCTTAAGAAGTCAAAGATCATCATATGATAAAAATGGTCTAGGATATGACAAAGAAAAGGAGCTGGAATATCTCCCTATCTCAAACATAGGTGGAAATCAAAGAATCTATGAGGCACTAAAGAATCCTGTTAAAAATGAAGAAATAAAGAAATATGTCTCATCCTTCCCTGACAAAAACAGAGCTAATGAGTTATCTAAGAGACCAAAGAGAAACAAATATAAGCAGATCTTTTTGGGTCATTATTACTCCTATAATAATTTTGGTCATAAATCCCTGAACTTCATAGCTTATGGAAAGAGTTATGAACATCAAACAGATATATCTAGTAAACCAAAAGGAAGAAATCATAACCATTTTGGACCTCTTCAAAGATATGACATAAATTGTTACAAATGTAATAAATTTGGACATATGGCCAGAGAATGTAAACTAAGTAAGAATGTTTTAGTAGAAGCTCAGAAATAGTGGAAGAAGATGGAATGTGTGAAGTAAGAAGCTAAAAGATTACTTAAACATAAAGGGAAATTCTATGGGCATTGTCATTGTTGTCATAAGTTCAGTCACAAGGCTGTTGGCTGCAGAACCAAGGGAAAAGATCAAATTTTAAGAAGGAAACAAGACAATAACACAGTGTTGACGGGCCGGAATTGGCACAATCGTTAGCCGAGAGACAACCCGATCCAAAAGTTTTCAAAGATGCTCTCAGTTGTTAGGTAGCTGCCTCTGACGGGATTAAGGCCCCGTTGCCTTCCCTAAATTACTCCCAGCTACAGGAAAAGACTCAAAAAGAAAAAAACTAAAGCCACTGTTTGTTAACTAAATCTATAGTATACCTATGAATATACACATCAAACTATTAAAGATAATTACTGAATTAGTTTGATATATTATACAACTAATAACTGGAATTAACCTAATTAAACAATTAATCTATGAATACAAGAATAAATAATTAGGGAAATATTAACAGTTTCAATCAATTTACATAAGTTACACTATGAATACATGTACATTAATAACAAAATTGAAAGATAAATCATCAAAATATAAATGTGAAAATATGATTCAATAGGTTTTCTGTAAAATACATAAAGAAAAACTACCATTAACCTATCCTAAATGTCCCATCCTAATCAGGAGCATGATAGTAGTAACCCTGGAATCAATTTGCAAATAATGTTACTGTGAAGACAAATCCTAAACTCATCAGAAAAAATTCTGAGATTTAACACAACAACACAGTGAACAAATATATCACATATATTATGATGACAACATCAGATTTATTACATGATGTACATTTGTAAATAAAACCAGAATAAATCGACAATTAAAAAGGTGATGCATCTACACATTTCTTAAAATAAAATATGACAAAAACATAAAGAATGTGAAAAGATATGACAAGATCAAACGATATTATAAATACATTTTTCTAGTATAAAAACTGCAAATATATTCATAAATATCACCAGCTAAAAAGTGTTGCAATTGCTAACAAAAAATTGTTTTAAGCCACAGAAAATGTTTGAAGTGATATTGTCTAGCCCCTTTTCCCAACCATCGATCCCCCCTTCAGTAAAACCATATCTCCTTTAAATACATTCAATCTCGCATGGAGACAGTTCTAGAAAGCAGGAAACTACATAATCATAATCTTAACCAAATTCGTCCAAAATAGAAAAATGACAAATGAAATTGTCATTTTTCATATATGTCACGATATCCCAAAATTTGCAAAAGGTTCAACCTATGACGCTAAATCATAAAATGATAAAGACACTAGTCATGTAGTGACACTTGGGACAACAACTGATTTGTTCATAATTCTCTGAGGATCGTCCTGAAACTGAGCGATCACAAAAATCCAGGGAAAATGCATCAACCAAATCACCCGCAACACTACACAGTAAAAACAAAAAATTAACACAATCGCAAGAGTAAACAAACTAAATTACACAATCAATCAAACAATACAAAACAATACCTGAAACAAAAATAACTTCATTATCACTTGTTGCATTTAATTACAAACTTCAAACCTGAAATACTTTATAAACATATGTACAATGGTGAGTGTGCCCGAAATACTATGATTTAACAGGAGCATTAAACACCTGTATATTCACCCCAGCCGCTGGATTCTGTGAATGACCTTTAAACTGCATCAAAGTAACCTGAGCGTTCAGCTCACTAACCTTTTCCTCATTTTTCTGATTCTCACGTTGCAGTTTCATTACTCTTCGAATCAATCTGTTCTTATGTTTCTTCAGACGCAGCATAGACTTATCATCTGAGTCATATTTCTCCTTCAGTCTTATATTCTCAGCTTTTATGGCATCACCATGTGTTACCATCTCAGTTACTTCTTCCTCCATTCTATGTATTTTTTCTAGTAAACAGTTTACAAATAACGGGTGCATTACTTCATCAATTCCATAAGACCCAAGTAAGTTCGCTTCAACAGACTTGCCTTTAATTGGAGGATCGACAACAGGGTCAACCTGGGGATTTGTATCAGACACATGAGGACTGTTATCTGCATGGTTTACGATAGGCTCATGGTCAATATCAATGCCATCATCAGGCGAGACAAGTTTCTCTTCCTCGTCATCTAGCACAACCATTTCAATGTTAATGTTATTGCTCACGGAAGACTTAACAGCACTAATCTTGGCCAACATACTCCTCGTAAACCTGCCAGTAACCTTAACATTTGGCCTTTTTCCCTTTTGTTTGCAGGTATTGTCATTATGTTTCGGCATCACAGGGGATAGGTTTAAATACTTCCTCATATGCTTGGAAGGCATAGGAGTACCAAGACTACACATAGGAGTGGGAACAAGATCATCGAGGACGCTGGGGCTTACACAATATTCATGGTTTGACATAGACTCGTGCACAGGTGAAGCCGGAGCTTGACAAGGCTGTTGATGACTAAAACATTCTTCAGGGCAATCGAATTGACAATGGCAGAATGCCAAGAAACCATTCTGTTCGAGAAAATCGTCCCATGACCGATTCTGTTTAGACAACTCTCTTTCTACCAATATCCTAACCAGGCCATGATGAAACAGACTCCGACCAATGTTCTTCGGCCCCTTCTTAATGGCCGAAGACATCTTGGTCATGCTCTGAACTAGATAATAGGGAAAATTAATAGGAAAGCCAAGAAAAACAATGATCAATCGGAGATGATAGACATAAGCAGAGGAAAGACGACCCTCACAGGTCACATACCTATGAATAACGTTTAGAACCGGTCGCCATTATTTTTGAAATATTTCCGCGATACACCGAATCTAAAGGACACATCCTGGCAAGGGTCCTTCAACATCTGTCTCCATTCATTTACCTTCATCTGCTTATATTTGAACCAACGTTCACCTGTCAACGGCAAACCCGTAGCCAGAGCAACTGAACGCTCATCAACTCTGAATTGGAGGTTGACCACCTTAACCCTAGCATCGGCCAGCGACAAAGAAAATAACCTAGTCACCTCAGGATTTGAGTCTGTAAACTTGCGAATGAATGGAAACCATCCGACTACTTCAACCTTGGCTAAGAGCTCAGGGTTTCCATCAAGGAGTTTCATGTCACTGGGTTCAACCCTAATCATCGGAGCCATAGCTACGAGCGCAAATGCACGCAGCTGCACACAAAAGAGATACCACAAATCAAAACACGGTAGTAAACTAGAGAGCGAGCATTCAGGATGCAAACCAAGCAGAAAACACAAGCAATGAAATCCAACGCTCTCATAAACAAAATGCGCCATGAGCAAACCCAGACAAGACCCCTGTAAACCCGACATGGGCAAAGGAGAATGATCACGCAGAGAGGCAATCAAGATAATAGAAAGTGATGGCAAAGACTCCAGACTAGACTCATTTTGCCATAATTTATCCGACACAATCGACATACAACCACACCTTAAATGAATCACAGGTGTTCAACTAGCAGGTTAGCCATGATGCTGAGCACGCACTTGCAAATGAATGTCATTTATAGAGCTACGTATGAGTGTAATGATACCATATCAATCTGCAATCAAGTGGATCAGATAGCGACATGAATCGAAACAACCAGAGGGAACGGACCTTGGGTGTTTAACGTCGACCTTACCCTATGATGATTTAAATCTTCGAAGGTGGTGAGCATATGACACAACATAAACCATCAAACCAACACCAAACCTTCACAATATGAGGCATACTATAAAAATCGAAATTAAACACTTATGGTAAGATCAAGTATGGTTCAGAGTTTAAAGGAAAAACTTAGGATAAGGCACCCCTGCACAAAATATTTTGCCTTTGATGTCCTAGGACCTTGTCAAATTTACAATTAACCAATAAAACATATCAATTACCGAATATTCAAATGAGGACTTCTGGTGAGAGGCATAAAAACACAAAGCTTATCCCTTAATTTGAAAAGATAAACCTATTGAAGATAATGATTTCAATGTAGTGATTTTTGTCAACTAACCATAGTTCACAAAGGTTGTAAAAAACATAGAATTTCATCATTTCAGTAGCTCATGGAACGTCACCCTTTCAGTAGCTGCCGATCTTTTAGATTTGGAATAAGAAATTCAAATATTTCATCAAAACAAAATAAAATTTCGTTTGATGAAATTCATTTTTTAAAGGCTGTTGGGTAGGGGCACAACACACAGAAGATAATAAATGACAAGTAAGAAAAATACCTTATGAGAAGATATGGAAGAAAAATTCAGATTGTGAAGACTCCAAAGATATATAAGAAATAAAGATTTCAAACATCAGTGAGGTCTCTAAAGATGATTATGAGAATAATGGTGCCATAAATAAGGATGACATCCATTATGAGGAAAAAAATATGGAAATTTAAAAGAATACACCAATGAATATGAAGACAAAGGTGATAAAGAAGGATTTAGTGATGATTGTAGGATTCTTTTCTAAAAAAAATATCTCATGTTTTAAAGAGAAACCCTAAAATAACATTGAGGGGGATAATATACTCAAGGAATTTATGGAAGAGGAGGCACAATATCAAGGGGAGATATGATGATAGGGGGGTTTGTCATAAAGAAGAAATACGGGAAATCCTCAATGGCATAACATGCTATCCTTTTTCATTGTTGTCAAAGGGGAGAAGGTTTAGATATTTCCATCAATGCCAAAGGGGGAGATTGTTGAGAATGTAGTTTTCATTGATGGAAATGTTGTTCATGAATGACAAAGGAATAACTAGTAGATATGGTAGCAGGATAAGTTCAGCAATGACAAAGGAGAAGGTTGAGGTTATGAGTCTTTATGGTTGAGAATAGTAAGACCAGAGAAACTATGTAATGAACTGAAGTAGTCTTTGTGATGTGGATATGAAGTTATGGGTCTCTGGAAAGTTGGTAATACAGATCTAAAGCCAAAACAAATCCAACAATATATGCTAGGTCTTTATATGAATATCTGAAGCAGAAAGAGAGGTCAAGTGGAAGTGGAGATACAGTATGAATAACAAAGATATTTAGACAATCGAAGAACATGGAACCTATATCTACAAGAGTGTTTATAAAATACACATAATCAACAACATGAAATTCTCTATGTGCATCTTCATAACAGTTAGAAATGGTCGTAGAGGATTTCTACAAAGAAATCATGTAGATCTGCAAAGTTATGGAGAGATATGCATTCGATCTAAAATCAACGGTTAGGAAGCATCCCGCACGAGATACGACGATTGAGGAGCATATCCAAAAAGGACAGAAGGACAAGGTGAAGTTTTGTAGTTAATCAATATTGAATGGTTGAGAATTGTTTTGCAAGCATATTGACGGTTCAGAAAAGAAGTGCAAGGGCAGAAGTGCGGAGTGCAAACATGCAAAGTCATGAAAAGTTTAGTTTCCAAATTCCGCATTCCGTAGTGTGGAAAGGAAAGTCTAGAAAGAGGAACAACGTAAAGCTATAAGTCAGACTCATGAAAGTTGAGTTTCTAACTTTGGCATTCCATAGTGCGGGAACAGAAGTGCGGGTGGGGAACCGCAGAAATCAAAAGGTCAAATTCATGGAAAATTGAGTTCCTGGCTTCCGCATTCTACATTCCGAAAAGCAGAAGAAGCATAAGCTCGTCTTTGGAAACATTCAGTTTCTGACTTCCGCATTCCGTAGTATGAAAAAGGAAGCACATAAAGGAAAGTGCGGAAGAGCATAAGCTCATTTTTTAAACATTGAGTTTCCGACTTCTGCATTCCGCAGTATGGAAAAGGAAGTGCAGAAAGGAAAGTGTGGAAAAACATAAGATCATTTTTGAAACGTTGATTTTCCGACTTCCGCATCCTGTGATCCGGAAGATCGACGGTTAGAAAGAATTTCGTGTGAGATCGACGATACAGAAAGGTTAGTGTGTAAAATGAAAGGCAGAGAAGTACGAAAGCAACATTTGAGATTTTGAGAAACCACACTATGCATCCCTCATTCTGGAATATCAACGGTCATGAAGAAACCCGAAGGAGATTAATGGTGTGGAACGGTTAAGGTGGAAAGCTAAGTGCAGAAAGACAATTTGAGAAATGTCACAGTCAGGAAATCTGCAGTCTTGAAGATCAACGGATCAGGATGAATGTGGAAATAAAAAGTGTGAAAAGTCACAAATTGAGATCGAATAGTGGAAATTAGAGGTGAATGAAGATCAATGGATACAGGAGATTTTTTTGATAAAAAAGCAAGGAGCAAGTAGGATCAAGATCGACGGCCGAAATTGATCGTTGAATTAGATCTATGGCGAAGAACAATTTTGCTGATTCAACATGCGCGGTTTAATGAACTTTTGAAATCTGTGGAATATGGTAGGGGCTTAAAGTTTGAACGACGGATATTAAAAGAGGATTTTGATCAAATTCTGGAAATAATTTCACTAGATGAACTAGCATAGAGAAAGTCGAAATGGAGATTAGCATAATTAGGTAGGGGTCATATACTTCGACGGTCCAGATGAAAGAATGGATTAGATCAATGATTGTAAGTTATTTCACTGGTTACACATGTAGGTGAGTTAACCACCGTGATGGGAGTGAAATCGTAAAAACGATTTAAGTATGGTTTGTTCTCCACCGTTTATTTAGGTGTTTTAGAGATCCGACGCCTAAGAATGATTTCTCCCATTAGAATAGGAAGGTGTTTAACCAAGAGACTGTATGCAAAATTATTGTGGAATCCAGTTTTGTGCTAACCAGATCATAATTTATGTTGTGCAGATTGGCAATGGTGAATAGGTACGCCCGCAACTCTGAAGAGGTGCATCCAAAATTGTGAAGAGAGGCGTCCATAGAAAACATGTGGGTATTTATTGATAGAGTGTTGAAGAAAATAATTTTCTCTGTGTTTACAAATAATAGAGTCCAAGAAGTGGATATCTAACTGATAAAGATCAATCTAGGGTGGCAAGGTGGTGCTAGGGCAGGAAATAATCTTGCATGGGGTTGTAGCCTCCTTCCACGGTATCTCATAAATAGGGTGTCATAGAATCCTTTCAGTAGTAGCTGATTAATCAGGGGGTCATATCCTCCTTTCAGTAGTATATGATAAACTAGGGGGTCGTAGCCTCCTTCAGTAGTAGCTGATAAACTAGGGGGTCGTAGCCTCCTTTGAGTAGTTGCTGGTAAATAGGGTGTCATAGAGTCCTTGTATGTAGAAGTAGGAAAAACTATTTGTAAATAACAATTTTGCAGTAATAGGAAGTATTGGTGGTTTACCCAATTGGGATTCCATGATAAATTTGTGTTCTGTGTGTTCTTGTTGATTGTTTGTTTTAATAAGTAAATAATAAATGTGGTTTAAAATTGTAAAAAGTTACAATACTAATTTACCCCCTCCCTCTCAGTATTGTCTAGTATTCCAACAGATTAGAGATTCCAACAAATTCCTACATGATTGCTTGCACCAATACTCAGAGTTTTATTGAAGAAGGAGAAAATTGTGCATCTACCATCTCAGTGGAGCACTTGGAACATTTGTTCCACACTCTTGGATCTGATATGACCTTATTTGAATCTAACATGACCTTATTTGGTTTGAATTTTAAGTTTCAATATCCTCCAGTCATGCTTGTAGCTTTTCTCATCAATTTTGGTGTGAAAAATCAAGTACATCAAGTCTATATCAAAATTGCTATTAGGGATTTGATGTTAGTTTTCTCTCATTAGTTTGATGATATTAGATTTTGTGAATCATTGGACATTTTAGAAGATATATCAAACTATGGAGCTCAATCATTCTCTATCCTATGGAAATTGAACCCAAGTGATAGATCAATTACACTCACAAAATTGCTAATCAAACATGCAAAATTCATACAAAAGGAGACTGAAATTGGAGCATAACTTAATCCCGTATTGAATAAGTGTACATAATACAACCATATGAAGTAATAGGCTTCTCAAATATATAATTACATGATATATTTGAAGGCACTAAGTTGCTATTCGAATTGGTCAAAAAGCAAACTTACTAAATCAAGTAAAATTCCCCATAGGTGCAAAAAGGACTTTCCAAATCTATGAAGATACTCACGAATTGGCTAAAGCAAGTGGGAAATATAATAGGTGATGGAAATACAACTCATTCATGCTTTTATTTGGAGTAAAGGAAGGAGGATGATGTGGGAAAAAAACTAGGCAAGTTCCCCTAGACTAGCTTTTCCTTCATGCCTTAAAACTGTTGTAAAGGAAGGAAGCTTTCAGAAAAAGCAGATTTGCACTTTAAGGAACCAGGAATAAAGCATACATGATAAATATGCTTCCAGGATGATTCCAAAGCACTCCATGATCCATTTTAGCAAGTATTGACTTCTAGGAACATGTGGAAGTCAACTAGCATAGAGAGGGAATCTAGGAATCTAGGAATAAGACAAAAATGATTTAATTAATGTCAAATATAGGTAACTATGGGTTTATTATTCTAACACCCCACCTTAATCCTGAATTTATGAGTAAATATAAGAAAATTATAGGTCCTAGCAACAAGGCTTAGTCACCCTTTTACATATTGCATGTCCATACAACCAAGGAAAGAGGAAAAAATCCAGTGGGAAAATCCTCCCTTAAACATGGAAAGGCCCAACAAAATTTTTGAAATATTGTTATCAATCATTCTTCACCACATGATCAGAAATCCCCAGCAGTGATTTGAGATTACTAAAGGTATTCTCACATAATACTTTGGTGAAGATATCTGCTACTTGTTCTGAAGATGTGCAGTAGAGTAGAGCAATGGTACCATCATGCACACACTCCTTGATATAGTGCATATGGATCTCAATGTGCTTGGTTCTTTTCCTTTGAACTGGATGAGTGGAGATTTGAATGATGCTTTGATTGTCACAATAGATGATTGTTGAAAACTATGATTTGAAATCACAATCTCCAAGTATCCCCTGCAACCACAAACATTGAGTAGTTGCATTTACAACTCCTCTATATTCTTCCTCTGTAGATGAGAGTGATATTGCACTTTGCTTCTTACTTGACCAGCTGATTGGTCCTTATGAAAGTGTTGAGACCTAAAAATTCATAGGCACCAACAGCAAGGGATTCTCCCCAGTCAATGTTCCCAACTAGCCTGTGACTGTTTGGTATGGGGAATTTGTCCAGTTTGCGGTCCGGCTACCGTAGGTCATGTAACAAAAACAAAGGGTTTTACCGGTTGCAGCCCGGTCCACCATGTATATTTTTGCATTTTTTTTATTTGATTATGATATGCAAGTGCCTATCTAAGATGCATATTGATAAAGAATATGGGGAGTGGTCACAATGTGATGCGCCGGTTCTTACCTCTCATCTTAGACTCTCTCGCATCTAAATCACACACAACTGAAAACAATATTAACTAAGTTGTCCCTAGGGAGTAATATTATCAATTAATGAGTAATGTATTACTTCTCATATGTTAAGATCAATCACAGATAGTTGTTCTTAGAATCAAAACACATAAACATGAATAAATATATGCACAACAAGATAGCTCATCGTCTGTTAAAACATTCATTACTCATAGTGGAAATTATCACAGAACAAACCAGAGAACATTCATACAAGAACATATGTTTAGAAAGTTAGAACGATCTCACAGTTAATGAAACACAGCTAAAAATGAAATAGTTCCCCTTCAACATTGCTCATTTCATCACATTTGAACATTCCACACAGCACATTCTCCAACAGGCAAAATTGTAATTTTATTATTGTAAAATGAAATAGTTCCTCTTACAACAAGTAGTTCACAAGTATCACTGGGAAAAATCCCCATCTCTTCCTCTCTTTCCTACATTTATACAAGAACCAACTCCAAACCTTTCAGTTTCCCCCCAAACGTTTCAATCTCCAGTCTTGTCCTTTTGCGAATGCTCATAATTCAATGTTACGTTTCAAATAAAGATTTTTATAAAAAACTAGAAAAATCTAGGTAACTGACGAACTACCCAAGCCTGGGACTTTGATTTTAAATGATTACGCTCTACCATTCCTTAGTCCCCCTTCAGACCCTTATTATTGTCTTTTCCTTGAGCAACAACTCTGCCACCTTATTCTTTACCATGCTTTGTCCTTCAGTTGCATCTTATTCACCACAATAATCTTCAAAGGGATCCGAGAAAATCTCCCATGTCTATCTGCGATCAAATGAAAACTCATCATTTATCCCGACTATCTTTAATAAACATCAACCATAATACCAATAAAATGAGTACTGAACGAAAAGAAAACGAGAGCTAGTTTTTCTTGTGAAAAAATTCAACCTGATAAAACAAGGCACACCGGTCAATTACGAAATCAGTTATAAGTTCATAATAATTGGTGGGAAAACGATTAAGAAAATGGCACTTGAAAACCCCATCGATGAATCAGAACACATAACATCGTCCAGTTAGTGGGCTATGCAGCCGCAACGGTGGGTAACCTACAATCTAGGGGTTCCGACACACAAACCAAAACTAGCGCGATAAAAAGTCGGGGGGCAGATCTTCAAAATCATTGGATATTTAGTGTGATACATGGCCGCAACAGCGGAAGCTATACGATCAATAAAATCTGTAGACTAGTTAACATCAGAGAAAAATAGAACAAGACATCGACGAAAGGAGAAGAATTCCGACGGGAAGCTAGTCTACTCTGGGGCCGCAACGGCAGACCTCAATTAGCCTTCGACCTCTGATCAGAGTCATAAGATCTTCCGAAATATCGCAAAGTGAGATATTTTTTCCACAATAAAACGAGGGATCAGTGAAAGGCTCTAATTATCGGCGCAATGGTTAACTATCCTCTGACAAGAGAAAACAAAATAGCAACTAAAAATCTCATTTAAACCTCGGCCAAACCTCGGCAATGACAAACATCATAAAACCTACAGACTCAAACAAATTCTCGAAAAGCAAGAAAAATTGGCTTCAAACAATCCACAAATGTAGCAGAGCGGGAACAAATGGCCTTCGACAAAATCAACAAGTAGGGTCTAAAATTTTAAAAATTTGGGAAAAGTTGCAGCTACAACAATTGGCGGCTCACCGGTGAACCCAGAATATCTGAATAAACTTCCCCTTAAGCAACAGACTATTTAGCAGTAAAACCGACATGCTAAATTCTTCTAGGTGTCTGGATTCCTATAATGTCAAATATATGTACCTGTAATCATTGATGATAGTCCAATTTAGGGGGTGAAACCCAAAATCTCAAAGTCGGGATAACTCTTTTGAGGCTAAGTAGATGGATTTCATTTTACCTCCGTCTATGGGTAGCTTCCAGCTTAGACACCATAGGATTGTAACACATGGTAAACATAAATATTTGTTTGTTCCCCATTCCCATGCCACTTGGCATTTTTTGTTTTTGGACTTTTTGTCCTTTTGAGTCCTCCTCATGCCTTTCTTTCTGAATTTTATTCAGGCTCTTCTATCCATAGTGTCCTTTTGTGTGAGAGATGTATTTAATTTTCAGCTCATAGACGGAGAAGAACTTTTGGCAATCTGTACTCATATAATTCAATACTTTGTTTCGATAAATATTGCTTTCTTAGGAGTTTCGACTCTTATTATCCTTTTAGCTTTAAATTCTTGGCATGGGATCATTTAGATATAATATACTGTTTACCCTACTCTCCTTTCTATGGGTCTTTTGCTGTCACCCCCTAGGATGTTTTAGATTTGAAATGGATGGAAATTTGAAATAGTATTCCAGACCTTTGATTCTAATTTATTTCGGGGATTACACCGGATTTCAATGTGTTCATAGACATTTAGGAAAACTACTTACTAGAAGAAATCCCATTAGATTCAAACAATAAGATACAGTTTAATGCCCAAAACTCTCAATTTATCGAGGGCTCTGATGCTCTTCATGCCACTGAAAGTTGGCTTCTTTATTGAAATCAGAAGGAAACTAAGATAAACAAACGGAAAGGAACAATATCAAAGTCACAAAACAAATCAATTATTTATGTACACAACAAAACAAAATGAAACAAAAATCAAGAAAAATAAGGTTTAAGAACTAAACCATTTACTGGTAAGTTCTCCTCCCATCCCTGTAAATCTTGAAATTTATAGGTTAAGGGGCCAAGTTTTGCTGCAATATGGAAAGGGCCTACCCATAACTATTGAAACTTCATGTGTTTTCCCTTCTCATCATGAGTATGATCCCACTTAAGAACCAAATCTCCTACTTCAAATCCTTTTGTTCCGGCTTTGTGCTTATCAAACCACCTCTTCACTACCTCCTGTTGTTGTTTAAAAGGTTCTCTAGCCTTGGATCTGGATTCCTTCACCTTCAAAAGATTATGGATTCTTATCTGCAAGACTGCACTATCTGATCCTCTTAACTCCTGAGCTATTATGGAAGAGGGTAGCATGATATTGGGGGGCAGAATGGCTTCTTTTCCATAAACAAGGGTATATGGAGACACACCTAACGAAGTCTTGGGGGTGACCCTATCATCCCAAAGAGCATTTGGCAATGCTGAATGCCAACTTCTCTGGTTTTCTATCACAGTCTTCTTTAAGATTCTAATCAGATTATTGTTCGTAGATTCAGCCAAACTATTTCCTTGTGGATAATAAGTTACAGAATAATGCAACTTAATTCCCTTTTCATGAGAAAATGTAGTTAATCTAATAGAGGAAAAATAAGTAGCATTATCGAAAACTAGAGACATTGGAACCCCAAACCTGGTCATAATATGATCTTGCAAGAAGTCCATGACCACATCTTCATTCCCTTTACACAATGGAATAGCTTCGACCCATCGAGTGAAGTAATCGGTTTCCGTTAGGATATACTTGTGTTGCAAAGAAGAATTTGGCTTTATCTCTCCAATGATATCCATTCCCCACTGCTCAAAAGGTTCTGTTATCATCATAGGCTTTAATGGTCCTGCTACTTTAGCTTATATTCCACCACACCTTTGACAGATGTCGCACTTTCTGACATGGGCATGTGCATCTTTGAACATTGTGGGCCAATAGTATCTGACTCTAAGAATTTTATGGGCTGTTGTGTCTCTGTAAAAATGCCCTCTCGTAGGCCCATCATGTAAGTCTATCATGACCTTCTTCGCATCTTCTTTCTCTAAGCATCTAAGAAGAACTCCATTGTTATTCTTCCTGAATAATATTCCTTTAATAATCTTATATGAGGCTGATTTAAGACGCAGTGCTCTTCTTTGCTTAGAATTCCAATGTTATGGTAGCAATCCCTCCTGGAGGTAATGTACAAGGTCTCGATACCAGGAGTATGAAGCTGTGAAAAGAGGACAAATATCCATCAAATGCAACTCAGCTTCATCTTCCCAGTTATTTTCTTCATCGTCTTTACTTTCAGTCATTATTTTGCACAATCCTTGCCCTTTTACTATGGAGGCTGGCTTGAATTCGAGGTCATACTCCTATAAAGCTATTACCCTATTGCCCCTTCTTTCTCTTAATTTCTTTTGTACGAAAAGAGACCTCACAGCTGGGTGTGGAACTATCACCTTTGTCTAGTTCTTAAGTATATACGGTCTGAATTGTTTTACTGCTTTGAAAAATACATAAGCCTATTTATCCACAGCTGAGTAATTCAATTCGGCTCCCTGCAGACCAGTGCTCATAAATGATATGGGGAACTCATCCCCCCCATCTTCCTTATGGGTAAGCACCACTGCCAGTGAGTCGTCAGATGCGAAAGTGTACAAAATAAAATCTTTCTCAAAATCTGGACTTTTGAGGGAGGGTGTGTGCGCAACAGCTGTCTTTATTTTTCTAAATGCATTCTTCTCTACATTAGTCCACTTGAATTGTACACTTTGATTTACCATTTTCTGCAAAGGTTTAACAATTTGAGCAAAATCCGGCACAAATCATCGCACGAAATTTATTTTCCCCATAAATGATTGCATGCCCTTTTTATTATGGGGTAAGGGAATCTATTCAATAGCTTTGATCCTCTCTGGGTCTATGGAGATCCCCTTCTTAGAAACCATGTGACCTAGTAGCTTACCTTCGGTAATGGAAAACACACACTTCTTGGGGTTTAATGAGATACCATATTTTCGGTAGCGTTCAAAAATCTGTTTTAGATGGATGCGTGTTCCTCCCTTTTCTTTGAAAAAATTGTGATGTCATTGAGGTATACTACAACATTGCAGCCAATCAGAATGTGGAAAGCTATGTCCATAGCCCTCTAGAAAGTACCTCCAGTGCTTATGAGTCCAAAGGGCATCCTTCTGTAAGCAAAAGTCCCCCATCTGGTTCTAAATGTAGTTTTAAGTTTGTCTTCTTCAGCTACTAACACTTGATTGTTTCTAGAGAATCCATCTAATAAAGAAAATAATTCCGAACCTGAAACCATTTGCAATGTCTATTCCATGGGTGGGGCAGGATAATTGTATTTATCTGCAGTGCGATTTAGGTTTCTGAAATCCACACATAGTCTAATTTCTCTAGATTTCTTTCTTACTAGTACTAGATTTGAAACCCATTCCAAGTGTCTAACTTTGAAAATAATTTTAGCATCCAACAACTTCTTTACTTCATTTTAAATTAGAGGCTCCAATTTTGGATGCATTTTCCTTAAAGGTTGTTGATAAGGCTTGACCCCAGATCTGATGGGGATAACATGCTAAATAATATTGGTGTCATATGTCTTCAGATCTTCATACGTCCAGGAAAAACATCTTTGTATTGTTTGAACAGATTGATGAACTTATTCCTTTCACCTGGAGAGTAGCACCTTCCTAAATTCACATATTTAGGCTCAATTTCAGTCCCAAAATTAATCAACTCGAACTGTAGAGACAAGCTATGGGTCTTCACATTCACTAGCCTTCTGAATTTCTCGTTTAGATCAAAGATTCGCTCTAAAGTCCTGACTCCTTTAGGAATAAAATTATCAAATTTTAGCTCAGCCTGATGTTCTTCATCATCAATAATTGCCCCTTTGAAGGTCTCATCATTTGTCAAGCATTCTAGAATCTGCTGATCGTCATCAAAAAATCGTAAATTGGTAATCATATCTGGAACCGAGGGCTGAAAAGCAATTCAATAGAACATCAGTTATTAGAGGGCACAAGCCTTGCAGCTGAGGTGGCCAACAAGTCAGTTGCTGCATTCTTAAGTCTAGGAATCGATACAATATTAAATGCATGAAAACATTTAAGCAAATCCTGTACTTCATTTTGATAAGCTTTTAAATGAGGGGAAATGCAATGTATTTGATTTCGAATCTATTTTACAATTATTTCAGAATCCCCATACACTTTCAGATTTTCTACCTTTTACTCAATTGCTTTTCTTAGTCCCTGAACTAATGCTTCGTATTTGGTTGTGTTATTGGTGCATTCAAACTCTAACCTACATGAAAGAAAATGTTTATTTTTCTTAGGATTGATCAGGACACAGCCGGCTACTGAACCTTGTAAAGTTTTAGACCCATCAAAGAAAAGCGTCCAAAACTTGCCTATCACTACTGTGCATGAATCAACATCTACATCTACAGCTAAGTCTACTATTTTACAATCGATTTCATCAGCCTATGAATACCGAAGGAGATCAGGCTGAGCATCTGATGTATTGTTGGCTTCTTCCACTTGATAGTTTCCCAGCTCTAGCTCAATGAAGTAATTTCCCAAAACAGAATTCACTGGTTCATTTTTACCTTCAAACTGAGTAACATTGTGTTTCATGTGGGTCTCTCTTAAAACTTTAATTTGAATTGGGATTCCTTTATAAGGTAGCCACATATGTGACTAGTCCAAAGCAAAATATCCACTCAGCTTTTCCCACCAATATCTGCTCAAAACAAGTCCATAAGCCTCAGGTATGTTTGCTACTACAATATCAATGAATTGACATACCTTATCATTTGAGGATAAGCGAATGAGAACATCCTCCATTTCCCCAATTACCTTCACCTTCGTTCTATCCAACTAAATGACCCTCTAGGTAGATGGTTTAGGTTGTCCATTTATATTTTTGCAGACTGACAGTGGCATAACATTTACTGATGCCCCGGAATCTACCAGGAAGTTGTACATGTTGTGGTTGAAAATTTCAAAAGTAAGGAGAAAAGGTGGAGTCTTGCATTTAGGTTTACCTCCCACACTTGCTTCACCAATTTCTTCTTCTTCGGGCTGATTGTCAGTGGGAAGCTTCTCCTCTGATATTTCAAGTGCTTTCAATAACTTTTCTTTCTATTGCGGCACATTGCACATTTCAAATAACGAGATATTTGCCCTTACCTTTTTGATATCCTCCACGATGTCATAATCCATATTATGTTCTGTGAGATTCATTTTAACATTATTTGTCTTCTGTTCAATGGGCTTAGTAGGCATGTTGATCTGTCTCAGATTTTGACTGGTGGTGGTAAATTCTAGAATCTTATTAGCTGAGGTGTTTTTTTGAAATTTCTTTATATTCTTTTGAAGTCTCTTAATCTTGGGGAGAAAAAGACTGTTTTCCTTAATCAACCCTTGGCTTCTCGTTGTTACATTTGTTTCCAAGACATCTTCATGTCTCAGATCCTTTTCTTATTCAGTGTCAAACAATGATACACAGTCCCATAACACCATGGCCTCATCCTCTTGTTTTTCTGTTGATTTATTGTTGTATTTTCCCTCCTCATCATGATCCTCAGTCAATTTGGAATCCAACAGCTGATTCATCACCAATGTCATTGAATTTATCCATTGAGGAATTTTTTTTTCAGAATGGGGTTGCTGGTGAAAAGTGCAAAATTTATCCATCCCAACCTACGTTAAGTTCATTGATGCAGGACTGTGCAGAGGGGGTTGGGTTTGATTGTTATCCTCCATTTTATTGTAATAAGGCTTATAAAACTTATGGGATTCCTTTTCCTTTTCCAAGTCTACTATTCTGTTAGAGAGCTTCTGCATCATCTTTGCCATTCCCTCCAAATCGGGTGATTGCTCCTCTTTAGGCTTGGTAAATAACAAAGCTTTTCTCCCAACATTTTTTTCTCCTGACTGCTCAGGATAATCTTTGATTCTTTCCTTTTCAGCCTCTACTCTCTCCGCTTCTTCATAAGTCTCTGCTAGCGTAGGTTTGGATTTCATTTTGGCAAACATCGCCAACTCGGGCCATAGAGCTGAAGTGTAATACTCAATCAGAATTTTATCTGAGGGTTTGTCAGTTTCAGAAAAATTCTTAAGATAAGCTGCAAATCTTTGGGTAAAACTATGCACCTTCTCTTTTCTTTCTTTCTTTAAAGCACACAGTCCTTTCATGAGAGCCGCATGAGTTTTTTGGGTTGCATATTTGCTTCTGAAAATCCTTTCAAAGGTATCCCAGTCTGGGATAGAGTTTGCAGGAAAACCAAAATACCATGATGTTGTAGCTCCGTTAAGGGTATGCAGAAAAATTCTACAAACTACATCCTCATGTTCCCCAACCCTTAATCCTTCTATTGCCAAATAGAAAATTTGCAAATGATCATCTACTACAACCTTCTCATTTGGATCAAACTTGGGCAGAATCTTCTCAAAAGCTTGGGGTAAGTCATGCAACAGAGGTGTTAAGTTCAAGGGTGATTTGGCTTTCCAAGCCAATGAAGGATTTGGTGGGTTAAGTGGCTGATTTGCATTTACGCATGTCATGAGTCTGGGTGGAGAGTGAAGAGGAGGGAACGGGAGTATGCATAGGAGAATAGTAAGGTGTGTTTGGGCCCACTTGATTCAAAGGCTGAACAACTTCCTGTAATGATGATTCTACTAACTCTTCCAAATCTCCAACCAACACTGAATCTTCCAAGATGGGACGATATTTCCTTTTGTATTCTCTTCGGGGTAAATTAGGGATAGTGGGTAATCCTCCAATAATCTTTACATAGGCCCGTGTGTGTCTTCTCAAATCATTAACTACTTGGTTGTCCGCAGAATACAAATGTTCTCTATTCCCTTCGGTATTTGGATAAGGAAATAAGCTGCTTTCAAAACTATCACTAGTGGAGTAATTTCGAGTAAATGGATTTCCCCAGCCATCCATGCACTGGTGGCCCTCCTTCTAGCACCAGAAACTGTTGAGGGCTGGAAATTTGTATGCAACAACAGCAAGGGATTCTCCCTAATCAACGTTCCCAACTAGCCAGTGACTGTTTGGTATGGGGAATCCATCCGGTTTACGGTCCGACTACCGTAGGTCAAGTAACAAAAACAAAGGGTTTTACTGGTTGCGGCCCATTCCAACGTGTATATTTTTGCATTTTTTTGACTTAAGTATGATATGCAAGTGCCTATCTAATATTCATATTGATAAAGAATACGAGGAGTGGTCACAATGTGATGCACAGGTTCTTACCTCTCGTCTTAGACTCTCTCGCATCTAAATCACACACAACCGAAAAAAATATTAACTAAGTTGTCCCTAGGGAACAAGATTATCAATTAATGAGTAATGTATTACTGCTCATATGTTAAGATCAATCATAGATAGTTGTTCTTAGAATCAAAACACATAAACATGAATAAGGATATGCACAACAAGATAGCTCATCGTCTGTTAAAACATTCATTACTCATAGTGGAACTTATCACAAAATAAAACAAAGAACATTCATACAAGAACACAGGTTCATAAATTTAGAATGATCTCACAGTTAATGAAACACAGCTGAAAATGAAATAGTTCCCCTTCAACATTGCTCGTTTCATCACATTGAACATGCCACACAACACTCTCTCCAACAGGAAAAATTGTAATTTTATTATTGTAAAACGAAATAGTTCCTCCTACAACAAGTATTTCACAAGTCTCACTGGGAAAAATCCCCCTCTCTTCCTCTCTTTCCTACAGTTATACAAGAACCAGCTCTAAACCTTTCGGTTTCCCCCCAAACATTTCAATCTCCAGTCTTGTCCTTTTGCGAATGCTCATAATTCAACGTTACGTTTCAAATAAAGATTTTTATAAAAAACTGGAAAAAGCTAGCTAACTGACGAACTTCCCAAGCCTGGGCCTTTGCTTTTAAATGATTACGCTCTACCATTCCATAGTCCCCCTTCAGACTCTTATTATTGTCTTTTCCTTGAGCAATAGCTCTGCTGCCTTATGCTTTACCATGCTTTGTCCTTTAGCTGCATCTTCTTCACCGCAATATTCTTCAAAGGGATCCAAGAAAATCTCCCATGTCTGTCTACGATCAAACGAAAACTCATCATTTATCCCAACTATCTTTAATAAACATCAACCATAATACCAATAAAATGAGTACTGAATGAAAAGAAAATGGGAGCTAGTTTTGCTCCTGAAAAAATTCAACCTAATAAAACAAGGCACACCGGTCAATTACAAAATCAGTTACGAGTTCATAACAATTGGTGGGAAAATGATTAAGAAAATGGCACATGAAAACCCCATCAGCGAATCAGAACACATAACATCGTCCAGTTAGTGGGCTACGTAACCGCAACGGCGGGTAACCTACAATCTAGGGGTTCTGGCACACAAACCAAAACTGGCACGATAAAACGTCGGAGGGCGGATCTTCTAAAGAATCGGATAGTTAGTGTGCTACATAGCTGCAACGGCGGAAGTTATACAGTCAATAAAATCCGCAGAGTAGTCAACATCAGAGAAAAATAGAACAAGACATCGACGAAAAGAGAAGGAGTCCGACGGGCAGCTAGTCTACTGTGTGGCCGCAACGATGGACCTCAATCAGCCTTCGACCTCCGATCAGAGTCATAACATCTTCTGAAATATCGCAAAGTGAGATCTTTTTCCCACAATAAAACGAGGGATCAGCGAAAGGCTCTAATTGTCGGTGCAATGGTTAACTGTCCTCCGAAAAGAGAAAACAAAACGACAACTAAAAATCTCATTTAAACCTCGACCAAACCTTGGCAATGAAAAACATCATAAAACCTGCAGACTCAAACGAATTCCCAAAAAGCAAGAAAAATTGGCTTCAAACAATCCACACATGTAGCAGAGCGAGAAGAAATGGCCTTCGACAAAATCAACAAGGAGGGTCCAAAATTTCAGAAATTTGGGAAAAGTTGCAGCTGCAACAATTGGCGGCTCACCGGTGAACCCAGAATCTTTGAATAAACTTCCCCTTAAGCAACAGACTGTTTAGCAGTAAAATCGACATGCTGAATTCTTCTAGATGTCTGGATTCCTATAATTTCAAATATATGTACTTGTAATCATTGATGATAGTTCAATTTAGGGGGTGAAACCCAAAATCTCAAAGTCAGGATAACTCTTTTGCGGCTAAGTAGATGGATTTCATTTTACCTCCGTCTTTGGGTAGCTTCCAGCTTAGACACCACAGGATTGTAACACATGGTAAACAAAAATATTCATTTGTTCCCCATTCCCATGCCACTTGGCATTTTTTGTTTTTGGACTTTTTTTCCTTTTGAGTCCTCCTCATGCCTTTCTTTTTGAATTTTATTCAGGATCTTCTATCCATAGTGTCCTTTTGTGTGAGAGATGCATTTAATTTTCAGCTCACGGACGGAGAAGAACTTTTGGCAATCTGTACTCATATAATTTAGTACTTTGTTTCGATAAATATTGCTTTCTTAGGAGTTTCGACTCTTATTATCCTTTTAGCTTTCAATTCTTGGCATGGGATCATTTAGATATAATATATTGTTTACCCTGCTCCCCTTTCCATGGTTCTTTTGTTGTCACCCCCTAGGACGTTTTAGATGTGAAATGGATGGAGCCTTGAAATAGTATTCCAAACCTTTGATTCTGAGTTATTTCGGGGATTACAGCAGACTTCAATGTGTTCATAGACATTTAGGAAAACTACTTACTAGAAGAAATCCCATCAGATTCAAACAATAAGATACATTCTAATGCCCAAAAATCTCAGTTTATCGAGGGCTCTGATGCTCTTCATGCCACCGAAAGTTGGCTTCTTTATTGAAATCAGAAGGAAACTAAGATAAACAAATGGAAAGGAACAATATCAAAGTGGAAAAACAAATCAATTATTTATGTACACAAGAAAACAAAATGAAACAAAAATCAAGAAAAATAAGTTTTAAGAACTAAATGATTTACTGGTAAGTTCTCCTCCCATCCCTCTAAATCTTGCAATTTATAGGTTGAGGGGCCAAGTTTTGCTGCAATATGGAAAGGGCCTACCCATAACTGTTGAAACTTCATGTGTTTTCCCTTCTCATCATGAGGATGATCCCACTTAAGAACCAAATATCCTACTTCAAATCCTTTTGTTCCAGCTTTGTGCTTATCAAACCACCTCTTCACTACCTCCTGTTGTTTTTAAAAATGTTCTCTGGCCTTGGATCTGGATTCCTCTGCCTTCAAAAGATTATGGATTCTTATCTCCAAGACTTCACTATCTGATCCTCTTGACTCCTGAGATATTATGGAAGAGGGTAGCATGATATTGGGGGGATGAATGGCTTCTTTTCCATAAACAAGGGTATATGGAGGCACACCTAATGAATTCTTGGGGGTGACCCTATCAGCCCAAAGAGCATTTGGTAATGCTAAATGCGAAATTCTCTGGTTTTCTATCACAGTCTTCTTTAAGATTCTAATTAGATTCTTGTTTGTAGATTCAGCCAAACCATTTCCTTGTGGATAATAATTTGCAGAATAATGCAACTTAATTCCCTTTTCATGAGCAAATGCAATTAATCTAATAGAGGAAAAATAAGTAGCATTATAAAAAACTAGAGACATTGGAACCCCAAACCTGGTCATAATATGATCTTGCAAGAAGTCTATGACCGCATCTTCTTTCACTTTATGCAACGGAATAGCTTCGACCCTTCGAGTGAATTAATTGGTTGCCGTTAGGATATAGTTGTGTTGCAAAGAAGAATTTGGCTTTATCTCTCCAATGATATCCATTCCCCACTCCTCAAAAGGTTCTGTTATCATCACAAGCTTTAATGGTCCTGCTGCTTTAGCTTGTCTTCCACCACACCTTTGACAGATGTCACACTTTTTGACATGGGCATGTGCGTCTTTGAACATTGTGGGCCAATAGTATCCGGATCTGAGAATTTTATGGGCTGTTGTGTCTCCGAAAAAATGCCCTCCCGCAGGACCATCATGTAAGTCTATCATGAACTTCTTCACATATTCTTTCTCTAAGCATCTAAGAATAAATCCATCATAGTTCTTCCTGAATAATATTCCTTCAATAATATGATATGAGGCTTATTTAAGATGTAGTGCTCTTCTTTGGTTGGAATTCCAATGTTCTGGTAACAATCGCTCCCGGATTTAATGCACAAGGTCTCGATACTAGGAGTTTGGAGCTATGAAAAGAGGACAAACATCCATCAAATGCAACTCAACTTCATCTTCCCAGTTATTTTCTTCATCATATTTACTTTCAGTCATTAGTTTGCACAATCCCTGCCCTTTAACTATGGAGGCTGGCTTGAATTTGAGGTCATACTCCTGTAAAGCTGTTACCCAGTTGCCCCTTCTTTCTCCTAATTCCTTTTGTATGAAAAGAGACCTCACAGCTGGGTGTGGAACTATCACCTTTGTCCGGTTCTTAAGTATATACGGTCTGAATTGTTTTACTACATTGAAAACGGCATAAGCTTGTCTATCCACTGCTAGGTAATTCAATTCGGCTCCGTGCAGACCAGCGATCATAAATGATATGGGGAACTCATCCCCCCCATCTTCCTTATGGGTAAGCACTGCTGCCAGTGAGTCGTCAGATGCGAAAGTGTACAAAAATAAAATCTTTCTCAAAATCTGGAATTTTGAGGGAGGGTGCATGCACAACAACTATCTTTATTTTACTAAATGCATTCTTTTCTACATCAGTCCACTTGAATTGTACACTTTGCTTTACCATTTGCTACAAAGGTTTAACAATTTGAGAGAAATCCAGCACAAACCTTCGCATGAAATTTATTGTCCCCATAAACGATTACATGCCCTTTTTATTATGGGGTAAGGGAATTTGTTTGATATCTTTGATCCTCTCTGGGTCTATGGAGATCCCCTTCTTAGAAACCACTTGACCTGGTAACTTACCTTCGGTAATGACAAACACACACTTCTTGGCGTTTAATGAGATACCATATTTTTGGCAGCGTTCAAAAATATGTTTTAGATGGAATGAGTGTTCCTCCCTTTTCTTTGAGAAAATTGTGATGTCATCGAGGTATACTACAGTCCTGCAGCCAATCAAAACATGGAAAGCTACGTCCATAGCCCTCTGGAAAGTAGCTCCAGCGTTTATGAGTCCAAAGGGCATCCTTCTGTAAGCAAAAGTCCCCCATCTAGTTCTGAATGTAGTTTTAAGTCTGTCTTCTTCAGCTACTAACACTTGATTGTAGCCAGAGAATCCATCTAATAAAGAAAATAATTCTGAACCCGAAACCATTTGCAATATCTATTCCATGGGTGGGACAGGATAATTGTCTTTATTCGAAGCGCGAATTAGGTTTCTGAAATCCACACATAGTCTAATTTCTCCATATTTCTTTCTTACCGATACTAGATTTGAAACCCATTCTGAGTGTCTAACTTTGAAAATAATTTTAGCATCCAACAGCTTCTTTACTTTATTCTGAATTAGAGGCTCCAATTTTGGATGCATTTTCCTTAAAGGTTGTTGATAAGGCTTGACCCCAGATCTGATGGCGATAACATGCTAAATAATATTGGTGTCATATGTCTTCAGATCTTCATACATCCAGGCAAAAACATCTTTGTATTGTTTGAACAGACTGATTAACTTATTCCTTTCACATGGAGAGCAACACTTTCCTAAATTCACATATTTAGGCTCAATTTCAGTCCCTAAATTAATCAACTCGAATTGTAGAGACGAGCTATGGGTCTTCACATTCACTGGCCTTCTGAATTTCTCCTTTAGATCAAACATTCGCTCTAAAGTCCCGACTCCTTTAGGAATAAAATTATCAAATTTTAGCTCGGCCCGATGTTCTTCATCATCAATAATTGCCCCTTTGAAGGTCGCATCATTTGTCAAGCATTCTAGAATCTGCTGATCGTCATCAAAAACTCATAAATTGGTAATCATATCTGGAATCGAGGGCCTGAAAAGTAATTCAATAGAACACCGGTTATTAGAGGGCACAAGCCTTGCAACTGAGGTGGCCAACAAGTCAGCTACTGCATTCTTAAGTCTATGAATTGATACAATATTAAATGCATGAAAACATTTAAGAAAATCCCATACTTTATTTTGATAAGTTTTTAAATGAGGGGAAATGCAATGTATTTGATTTCGAATCTGTTTTACAATTATTTCAGAATCCCCATACACTTTTAGATTTTCTACCTTTAACTCAATTGCTTTTCTTAGTCCCTAAACTAATGCTTCGTATTCGGATGTGTTATTGGTGCATTCAAACTCTAACCTACATGAAAGAAAATTTTTATTTTTCTTAGGATCGATTAGGACATAGCCGACTCTTGACCCTTCTAAAGTTTTAGACCCATCAAAGAAAAGCGTCCAAAACTCACCTATCACTACTGTGCATGAATGGACATCTACATCTACAGATAAGTCTACTATTTTACAATTGATTTCATCAGCCTATGAAAACCGAAGGAGATCAAGCTGAGCATCTGATGTATCACTGGCTTCTTCCGCTTGATAGTTTCCTGGCTCTAGCTCAATGAAGTAATTTCCCAAAACATAATTCATTGGTTCATTTTTACCTTCGAACTAAGTAATATTTTGTTTCATGAGGGGCTCTCTTAAAACTTTAATTTGATTTGGGATTCCTTTATAAGGTAGCCACAGATGTGACCAGTCCGAAGCAAAATATCCACTCAGCTTTGCCGACCAATCTCTGCTCAAAACAAGTCCATAAGCCTTAGGTATGTCTGCTACTACAATATCAATGAATTGACATACCTTATCATTTGAGGATAAGCAAATGAGAACATCCTCCATTTCCCCAATTACCTTCACCTTCATTCTGTCCAACTGAATGACCCTCCAGGTAGATGGTTTAGGTTGTCCATTTATATTTTTGCAGACCGATAGCGGCATAACATTTACTGATGCCCCCGAATCTACCAGGCAGTTGTGCATGTTGTGGTTGAAAATTTCAAAAGTAAGGAGAAAAGGTGGAGTCTTGCATTTAGGTTTACCTCCCACACTTGCTTCACCAATTTCATCTTCTTGGGGCTGATTGTCAGTGGGAAGATTCTCCTCTGATATTTCAAGTACTTTCTATAACTTTTCTTTCTGCTGCGGCACATTACACATTTCAAATAATGAGATATTTGCCCTTACCTTTTTGATATCCTCCACGATGTCATAATCCATATTATGTTCTGTGAGATTTGTTCTAACATTATTTTTCTTCTCTTCAATGGGCTTAGTAGGCATGTTGATCCGTCTCGGATTTTGACTGGTGGTGGTAAATTCTGGAATCTTATTAGCTGAGGTGTTTTTTTGAAATTTCTTTATATTCTTTTGAAGTCTCTTAATCTTGGGGAGCAAAAGACTGTTTTCCTTAATCAACCCTTGGCTTCTCGTCATCACATTTGTTTCCAATACATCTTCATGTCTCAGATCCTTTTCTTCTTCGGTGTCAAACAACGATACACAGTCCCATAACACCATGGCCTCATTCTCTTGTTTTTATGTTGATTTATTGTTGTATTTTCCCTCTTCATCATTATCCTCAGTCAATTTGGAATCCAACAGCTGATTCATCACCAATGTCATTGAATTTATCCATTGAGGACAATTTTTTTCAAAATGGGTTTGCTGGTAAAAAGTGCAAAAGTTATCCATCCCAACCTCCATTAAGTTCATCGATGTAGGACTGTGTGGAGGGGGTTGGGTTTGATTGTTATCCTCCCTTTTCTTGTAATAAGTCTTATAAAAATTCTGGGCTTCCTTTTCCTTTTCCAAGTCTACTATTCTATTAGAGAGCTTCTGCATCATCTTTGCCATTCCTTCAAAATCAGGTGATTGCTCCTCTTTAGGCTTGGTAAATAACAAAGCTTTTCTCCCAAAATTTGTTTCTCCTGACTGCTCAGGATAATATTCAATGCTTTCCTTTTCAGCCTCTACTCTCTCCTCTTCTTCATAAGTCTCTGCTAGCATAGGTTTGGCTTTCATTTTGGAAAACATGGCCAACTCGGGCCCTAGAGCTGAAGTATAATACTCAATCAGAACTTTATCCGAGGGTTTGTCAGTTTCAGAAAAATTCTTAAGATAAGCTGCAAATATTTGGGTAAAACTATGCACCTTCTCTTTTCTTTCTTTCTTTAAAGCGCACAGTCCTTTCATGAGAGCTGCATGAGTTTTCTGGGTTGCATATTTGCTTCTGAAAATCCTTTCATAGGTATTCCATTCTGGGATAGAGTTTGCAGGCAAACCAAAATACCATAATGCTGCATCTCCTTTAAGGGTATGAGAAAAAAGTCTACAAACTACATCCTGATGTTCCCTAGCCCTTAATCCTTCTATTTCCAAATAGAAACTTTGCAAATGATCATCTACTACAACCTTCTCATTTGGGTCAAACATGGGTAGCATCTTCTCAAAATCTTGAGGTAAGTCATGCAACGGAGGTGTTAAGTTCAAGGGTGATCTAGATTTCCAAGCCGGTGGTGGATTTGGTGGGTTAAGTGGCTGATTTGCATTTACGCCTGCCATGAGTCTGGGTGGAGAGTGAGGAGGTGAGGGAACAGGAGTATGCACAGGAGAATAGTAAGGTGTGTTTGGTCCTACTTGATTCAAAGGCTGAACAACTTCCTGTAATGCTGCTTCTACTAACTTTTTGGAAAATCTCCAACCAACATTGAATCTTCCAAGATGGGACGATCTTTCCTTTTGTATTCTCTTCAGGGTAAATCAAGGATAGTGGGTAATCCTCCAATACTCTTTACATAGGCCCATGTGTTTCTTCTCAAATCATTAACTACTTGGTTGTCCATAGAATACAAATGTTCTTTATTCCCTTCAGTATTTGGATCAGGAAATAAACTGCTTTCAAAACTATCACTGGTGGAGTAATTTCGAGGAAGAAATGGATTTCCCCAGCCAGCCATGCACTGGTGGCCCTCCTTCTATCACCAGAAACTGTTGAGGCCTAGAAATTTGCAGGAAACAACAGCAAGGGATTCTCCCCAGTCAACATTTCCAACTACCCCGTGACTGTTTGGTATGGGCAATCCGTCCAGTTTGTGTTCCGGCTACCGTAGGTCAAGTAACAAAAACAAAGGGTTTTACCGGTTGCGACCCGGTCCACCGTGTATATTTTTGCATTTTTTTGACTTAAGTATGATATGCAAGTGCCTATCTAAGATGCAGATTGATAAAGAATATGAGAAGTGGTCACAATGTGATGCACAGGTTCTTACCTCTTGTCTTAGACTCTCTCACTAAATCACACACAACCGAAAACAATATTAACTAAGATGTCCCTAGGGAGCAATATTATCAATTAATGAGTAATGTATTACTGCTCATATGTTAAGATCAATCACAGATAGCTGTTCTTAGAATAAAAACACATAAACATGAATAAAGATATGCACAACAAGATATCTCATCGTCTATTAAAACATTCATTACTCATAGTGGAAATTATCACAGAATAAACCAGAGAACATTCATACAAGAAAATAGGTTCAGAAAGTTAGAATGATATCACAGTTAATAAAACATGGCTGAAAACAAAATAGTTCCCCTTCAACATTGCTCATTTCATCACATTTGAACATTCCACACAACACTTTCTCCAACAGGAAAAATTGTAATTTTATTATTGTAAAACGAAATAGTTCCTCTTACAACAAGTAGTTTACAAGTCTCACTGGGAAAAATCCCCCTCTCTTCCTCTCTTTCCTACATTTATACAAGAACCAGCTCCAAACCTTTCAGTTTCCCCCCAAACGTTTCAATCTCTAGTCTTGTCCTTTTGCGAATGCTCATAATTCAATGTTACGTTTCAAATAAAGATTTTTATAAAAAAATGGAAAAAGCTAGGTAACTGATGAACTGCCCAATCCTGGGCCTTTGCTTTTAAATGATTACGCTCTACCATTCCTCAGTCCCCCTTCAAACCCTTATTATTGTCTTTCCCTCGAGCAACAACTCTGTTGCCTTATGCTTTACCGTGCTTTGTCCTTCAGCTACATCTTCTTCACCGCACTAATCTTGAAAGGGATCCGAGAAAATCTCCAATGGCTATCTGCGATCAAATGAAAACTCATCATTTATCCCGACTATATTTAATAAACATCAACCATAGTACCAATAAAATGAGTACTGAACGAAAAGAAAACGGGAGCTAGTTTTTCTTGTGAAAATATTCAACCTGATAAAACAAGGCACACCAGTCAATTACAAAATCAGTTACGAGTTCATAACAATTGGTGGGAAAACGATAAATAAAATGGCACATGAAAACCCCATCGGCGAATCGGAACACATAACATTAGCAGGTTAGTGGGCTATGCAGCCGCAACGACGGGTAACCTACAATCTAGGGGTTCTGACACACAAACCAAAACTGACGCGATAAAATGTCAGGGGGTGGATCTTCTGAAGCATTGGATAGTTAGTGTGCTACATAGCCGCAATGGCGGAAGTTATACGGTCAAGAAAATCCGTAGACTAGTCAACATCGGAGAAAAATAGAACAAGACATTGGCGAAAGGAGAAGCAGTCCGATGGGCAGCTAGTCTACTCTAGGGACACAATGGCGGACCTCAATCAGCCTTCGACCTCCGATTAGAGTCATAACATCTTCCGAAATATCTCAAAGTGAGATCTTTTTTCCACAATAAAACGAGGGATCAGTGAAAGGCTCTAATTATCGGCGCAATGGTTAACTGTCCTCCGACAAGAGAAAAAAAAACGGCAACTAAAAATCTCATTTAAACCTCGGCCAAACCTCGGCAATGAAAAACATCATAAAACCTGCAGACTCAAATGAATTCCCAAAAATCAAGAAAAAATGGCTTCAAACAATCCACACATGTAGTAGAGCGGGAACAAATGGCCTTCGACAAAATCAACAAGGAGGGTCCAAAATTTTAGAAATTTGGGAAAAGTTGCAGCTGCAACAGCGAGCATGAACACATATTCTAAGGTATACTTTCGATCTATGTTGTCACTTCCCAATCACGGTCAGTAAATACAACTAGCTCTAAGTCAAATTTTGCTTTGTGGAAAATCCCATGAGTCGTTGTTCCCTGAACAAAGTTTAGGATCCTATTGGCTGCTCTCCAATGGATCTCATGAGGCTGATCCATGTATCTCAAAGCCACACTAATTGCATAATATAAGTCAGGTATAGTATGTGTAAGATAAAGCAAACACCCAATCAACTGCCTATACAGTGTATTATTTAGCATAGGAGAAGAACCTGCTTCCTCAAGCTTAACTCGTGAAAAGAAAGGAGTCTTGCTTGGCTTGAAATATTTCATGCTGAACTTCTTGAGAAAATATGAAGCATACTTTGAATGATGAACCTTTATTCCATGTTTTTATTGAGCAATTTTGAGACCCAAGAATTGGGTCAACAATCCCAAATCTGTCATAGAAAAGGCATGGTTCATTGCATCCTTCAAGGAGGTAATCTCTTTCTTTGAACTTCCTGTAATTAGTAGGTGATCCACATAGAGAACAATAATCATTAAAGAACCATGAATAATCTTCAAATATATATTAGGATCATACTTGCATCGAACAAAACTCAATGACAACAGAAAGCCATCAATCTTAGCATACCAAGCCCTAGGGGCTTGCTTCATCCCATACAATGATTTCTTTAACCTGCAAACTAAATAATGATTAGATACAAAACCTTCTGGTTGCTGCATATAAATATTTTCATTCATATCTCCATTTATAAATGCACACTTCACATCCATGTGATGTACCTCCCATTTCCTTGAAGCTGCACTGGCCAGAGCTAGCCTTATGGAGTCCATCTTTGCCACTGGTGCAAAGGTCTTATTGTATTCAATACCATGTACTTGAGAGTAGCCCTTGGATACCAATCTTGCCTTATATTTCAAAGTTGAACCATCAGCAACAAAATTATTTTTAAATACCCACTTACACTTCACTAGCTTTCTCCCTGGGGGGAGATCAACCAATTCCCATGTGTTATTCTTCTGGAGCGAGCTGAATTATTCTTTCATGGGTGTTTGTAATATTGGATCATGTGTTGCATCTTCATATGTCTAAGGATAATAATATATCATCAAATAACACTTCTCATCAAAGAGTGGATATTTCACACAGAGGGCACTCTCAAATTGAGATCTAGTCCTCCTAGTGTCACTAGGATTTCCAGCTAGTTCCCCAGCTGCATGAATGGTCCTTTTTTCCCACTTTGGTCTTGTAGGGATGTTAGGATATGCAATTAAATCATCATTATCAGACATGTCAGAATCAACAAACTCATTAGTCTCTTGACTTACAATCAATGGTTGTGGTGGTGAAGAGGACTCTCCAACTTGTGACTGCTGCTAAAGGCTCTTCTTCAAACTGCACACTTCTTTGAATGAAAGCTTTGTTATTGCTCAAGTTGATCAAATTGTACCCTTTTGAATCTTCAGAGTACCCAAAAAATAGGAACTCTTGGCTTTGGAGTTGCAAAGACTTCATCTTTTCAATTGGAATTCTATCCCAAGCCTTTGAGCCAAAAATCCTGAAATGGGTCACATCTGGCTTGTGCCCATTCCAAGCTTCGAAAGGAGTCATACCATCAATATGCTTATGTGGAACCCTATTCTATATATAGGATGCATAGTTTATAGCCTCAGCCCAAAACTTTGGTGGAAAATTTTTAGCCTCCATCATGCAAGTTGCCATCTCCTTCAGTGATATGTTCTTTCTCTCAGCTACACCATTTTGCTGTGGTGTGTAAGGAATATAATGTTGCATCTGGATACCTGCATCTTTGCAATACTGGATGAACTTAGACTTGACATACTCACCACCATTGTCATATCTGAGGATCTTGAGTTTCCTCCCAGACTGGTTCTCAACCAAGGCTCTACAGACTTTGAAAAGGTCAAAAACTTCAGACTTATGCTTTAGGAAGTAAACCCAACAATACATGGAAAAGTCATCTATGAAAGTGAGTGCATATTTGGCTTGAATCATGGACATATGAGGGAATGGACCAGAAATGTCACTTTGGATCAACTTAAGGGGTGCAAAGGTTCTCTCATGACTAGCTCTCTCATACTTGTGCTCTGGGTTTTTCCCTAGGATACAACCTTGACAGACTCCTTTAGAAAACTTGATCTTTGGTAACCCTATGACCATATCTTTGTCACTGAAATCAGAAAGATACTTGTAGTTAAGATAGCCAAATATTTCATGCCAAAGCTTGCTTGATTCATTAGCATGAGTAAGAAGAGCAGAGGGGTTTGAGTAGGGTAGGAAATGGGAAAACCTGTATACCTTCAAAGTGTGATCAACAACACCTTTTGCTATGACTTTACCATTCGAAATCTCAGTGATTTCAACTTCATTGGGGGAGAATATGACTTTATTTGGAGACCTAGTGTGATTCATCTGATGAATTGAAAAGATATTAGAGGCAAGACCTAGAACATACAATACATTATTGAAATTACCATGGTCAAGATCAATCGTACCCTTTCCCATACTGTTAGTCAGAGAGTTATCTCCCAAAACTATTGGTGGACCTTTCGACATGTCAAGAGAGGAAAAGATCTCCCTTGTCAAAACCATATGTCTAGAATCTCCATAATCAATGATGAAGCTAGGTGAGCGTGAGGTGCTAGCAACCAAGGCATCTACTATCCCCTTGTCTTCTGAATTTGATCCTCCTTCCCTCTTCTTTGAGCAATCAAGAAGGGAGATGTTGTTCTGCTCCAGGAGTTGAGACTTTGACTTGTCTCTCTTTTGCTCAGGTGGATTTTTATCTTTCTTCTTGCCTTTTGAATCCACCTTTGAATCTACAGCAACCAAAGCTTGGTCTTTGGAATGTTTGATGGTGCCCATCATCACCAATTTATCTTGCTCTTCGGTGAGGGATTCCATGAACTCAACAAGCTTAGGACTCTTCAAGGTTCTAGATGTCAATTTAGTGGCATGGAAGGTAAAAAAAAACACTGAATAGTTAGGAAAAATCTTTGAGAGAATGGTAAAAAATAGTTTCTCCTCCTTGTTTTCAATCCCACATTGTTTTAACTGCAAAACAAGGGCCTTAAACTTGGTAAAATAGAGTTGTAATGATTCGAAGCTACTTGGACTCAAGGAGATCAATTCATTCTTGATTTGATGTCCTCTCATCTAATTTGTCTTTCCAAAATTATCTTCAAGCTTCTTCCACACCTCATTAGGAGATGTCAATGAATCAAGATGAAAGAAGAGGTCTCTTGAAATACTCAGATACAAAAGACCATAGGCCTCATCCCTCCTATTGTGCCATTTCATTTTCTCTGCAGCTGCATTGGGCTCTACCTTAGTAGCCATGGTAACCCTGTAGAGACCTTTCTCTCTCAACAATATCTCCATCTCATATTTCCATTCAAAGAAATTGAATGGAATCAAGATGATCCTTTGAGATTGGTCCATATCTCAGCTCCTGTGCCCTTCAGTCAGCAGAATACGCTCCTAGTTAGTGATGTCGAACCTGCAATAAAAATTTGGAAGGAGATAAATCGATATACAAAGGCTCTAATACCATGTGAAAATTGAACCCAAGTGATAGATCAACTACACTCACAAAATTGCTAATCAAACATGCGAAATTCATACAAAAGAAGACTGAAATTGGAGCATAACTTAATCCTGTATTGAATAAGTGTACATAATCCAACCATATGAAGTAATAGGCTGCTCAAATATATAATTACATGAGATATTTGAAGGCACTAGGTTTCTATTCGAATTGGTAAAAAAGGAGGCTTACTAAATCAAGTCAAATTCCCCATAGGTGCAAAAAGGACTTGCCAAATCTATGAAGATGCTCACGAATTGGCTAAAGAAAGTTGGCAAGCTAATAGGTGATGGAAAGACAACTCATTCATTCTTTTATTTGGAGAAAATGAAGGAGGATGATGTGGGAAAAAAATAGGCAAGTTCCCCTAGACTAACTTTTCCTTCATGCCTTAAAACTGCTATAAAGCAAGGTAGCTTTCAGAAAAAGCAGATATGCACTTTAAGGAATGAGAAATAAAGCAGACATGCTAAATATGTTTCTAGGATGATTCCAAAGCACTCTATGACCCAGTTTAGCAAGTATTGAATTCTATGAACATGTGGAAGTCAACTAGCAAAAAGAGGGAACCTAGGAATCTAGGAATAAGACAAAAATGATTTAATTAATGTCAAATATAAGTAACTATGGGTTGATTATTCTAACATATCCATGGTCCTAGGAATTCTCTACCCTTTTACCCGATCACATGTCGATCTCCTCAGAATACTAGTAAAGACGGAGACATCCTGCATTCACCTAGACACTTGCTCGTAACACCCAGATCTAGTTTTAACTCATATTCTTTGATGTTCAAGGCTACAACATATAAGTTGCTTGGTTTTACCTCACATGGTTTGAATTCTCAAGCATGTTTTCTCTCTCATCAATTAATCCCAGTTGCTCTACATGGGTCCAATTTTCATCTTGCAACTATCTATGTTCTTGATTCAGTTGAGCATATTGCTATTATTCCAAAGAGGAAAATTCCTCCAGACATAATCATTTAGTTTGGAGAGGTTCACATCCATATTCCCAGGATGCTGATGAATAGAAGAATCAAGATTCTGCATTACTGATCCATAGAGTTACAGATTGCAGCGAAATTTCTCGATTCCTACTTATTTTGAGGGGGGGGTTTCCCATGAGGTTTTCCCCATTTTCCTTATTTTACTAAGCAATTATCTAATTTAGATTGTATGGGTGAATTTTGTCCTAGTTTTCAGTGCCCAAGTTGTCAAAAGTTAGGATTAAGAAGGGGTGTTGGGATTAATAATCCTCCTTCATCCAATATAGTCTATTTTGTCATATTTCCTAGCTTAGGAGGTCATTTATCACCTTACTGGAGTTTTGGCGCCACTATTTCCATTGGTGTCACTGGTTCCATTGGTGCCACCGGTGCCACTTGTGCCATTGGTTCCATTGGTGCCACCAGTGCCAATCCCTACATTATAGGAGACCACTTTGAGTGCCACCAACAACCTCGATTAATTGGTTGTGGTAGGTAAGCAATTATGCTGAGTCAATATGCAGTTACAATCAGTTAAATGAATTTCAATTAGCCTAGTGCCAGTTATACATGCATGAAGGTAGAGTGGTGCCATTTTCCACCTACCTCATCAGTTAACTGATTGTAGACTCATTTAGACATCCATAGTTAGACTAGTGATCCTCCAACAATGATTTAGACACACTAAGTTAGCTATTTAGTTAGATTTAGTAAGATATTTAGTCAGCGTGAGATGGTAGATTCGAATCCTATCCATGGCATTCAAATTCTATTTATTGTATAATCATTGTATTATTGATTGATGAATGGAGATTAATGTTGTAATTAACTGATCAATTCTTATCATATTTCTCTCGAATTTGTCTTGTTCGATGTACATTGTCTTTGATATTCCAATGCATAATTATACTTCTCAATTGCTCTCATTTTCCTGTATATCAATGGTTCACAAATTTAACATCAGGTTCGATGGTTCTTTTGTTTTTATCTCTTCTTTTGACATGGTCTTCTTGGGTTTAGACTCCCCTCTTTATCACATAAATTATTCTCATTTTTTGTGCTTTAATACTGTCAATTTTGCTACTATCGTGATTTTTTTCCCTTCCACGGGGAGGATCATTTTGAATGTAATAGCCTGAATTCCCCCGAGGGGTGAGTCTTAAATCTCTCTCTACTACATTCTTCTTGCATATATGCCATTATGAGATGCATTTTTTACTATATTATTAGTTTAATTCAATAGATTAGTCTCTAAAATTACAAAAAAAATAATATTCCAACTAAAACAAAACAATAAATGTAAAACAAATACGTGTTCTCTTTCCAACTTTTTCATAATCAACATAAAACAATTTAATTGAAATTCCACCTAATAACTATAGATAAAATGTATTAAAAAAAATGACTAGCCCTGGTTGTTTAGAAGCATGACATGAGCATTGTTTATATGCATTAAATCTTCCATTACACTACATGAAACAATGTACCCGGATAATTAAATGTTTTGTGTGAGAAATATCAAAGGTGTCACTGATGCACATGAATGCTCTCTCTTTTCATTGTGTTTGATAGCCAAAGGTAATCCATATCATCGATGCACTTTGTAAATGAAGTGGTAGCAATAATTCATATGATAACATAAGCCTTTGAAATTCTATTACTTTGTGATAATTATGTGCATATTGTATTTTGGATCTACAACCTAACTTACAAAGGTTTTTTTTTAAAAACAAACTAACCTTTAACCTACCAATCTAACCTTGATACGTATTCAGTGCCATGCAACTTTGTTATATGTGTATAACTTAGTATTAATATTTGTTTTATACATACAAAGTTCGTATAAAAATATTATATATAAATTAGCAAAATAAGATTTAATTTTTATTTTATTTTAAAATAAATATATTGTTTAGAGAAGATTTATAATTTGAACTTATTAATTATATAAATAATTTTCTTTTCTTTCTGCTGAAAAACTATGAAATAGTAACTAAAATTTTATTAACTTAAAAAATGATTTCATACAAATCTAGGGCCTTCTTTTATATGTAGATTTAAAATGGAGACAAGTTACTGTGATAGTGTTATCTCCTTTATTTTAATATAAAAACCTAATTACATAGAATTAATATCCTCTAACATCTCTCTTGGAATCCGTATCATTTTCTTCTTGTTTGAAGATGCAAGTGGGGAACAAGATGAGGGATTTGAGTAGAAAATTCGTCTTGTGTAAACCATTTAGCTTGGGTAGGCAATTTATTCTTCCTTTCCAGAAGGTTTGTAGGCACAATATGATGATGAGTGGATTTGTGGCACACCTCCAACAAGGTATCATTTCCCAATGGTGGTTGGAAATCTATAATGTTTTCAACTAGATGAGAGACACAAATGTCTTTGTACAACATGCACAGATTATATATCTTGAGATGTGAGAGATTAACTAGCAGATGAACACCCAATTGCAATGAAAGGTCAACCTAATGCAAAAATTAATATGGCCCAATATGAAGCAAATGAGCTTATGACGATATAACCATACATTATCACCAACCTAGAAGGATGCATGGATATACTGGAGATCACATAGAATATTGATGTGTTATTGGTTAATATAAAGGTGGTTGTGTACATAGACATGAATATGGGATAGATCTTTCACATATGTAGTAGCCTTCTTTTGGGCATTGGGATATTATTGAAAAGTAGGAGATGGGAAGTTGGTTGGGAACTCAAAAGGTGTGGTTGGTTGGTAACCGTAACCAACTTCAAAAGGAGAATAACCCATGATAGAGTGCACTACTTTATTATAACAATGTTGCATTGTAGGTAATGCCTTATCCCACTATCTATTTTTTTGGAAAGGTTACACATATAAGCTAGACCAAGGTTCAATTGACCACCTAGGTTTGGCCATTTTTTTTGGATGTAAAAGAATGAAGTATTGTAACTTGGACTCCAACATGCCAAACCACCTTCCAAAAATGACTCATAAAATAAGCATCCCTGTTAGAAGTGATAGTCCAAGGAAGGGAAAAAGATGTCCATACATGGAAAAAGAGAAAGTTTGTTGTTTCATGTGCAATAATTTGCTTGTTATATGCCATACATAAAGTCAACTGTAAAAAACAAGATACTACAACAAAAATAAATCATGTTTATGGAGGTCAATGAAAAACTTAAAATAAAATCCATAGAACCATCCTCCAAAGGATGTGAGGGAATTGGAAGTGGTTGGTAGAATCCAAGCTTATGATTAGCAATCTTGTTCTAGATGAATAAGGCACAATGCTACACAAAATCACTAACCTATTGGGACATATAAATCCAATAAAAATAAACTAGATGCAAGTGGGTCTTCTGGAAAATGAAATCCCCCCCATAGAGTGAATAATGTGTTTCACTTATCAGTAGCAAATGGGACCTAATACTAAGAACACAAATACATTGCAACTAGAGCAACCAACCCTCTCAAAGTGTGTAATCTAAAAATGGTCATGGGTCACTTTAGTAGGGTGTTGTAGCCCATATATGATCAAAACAAATGTTGGATTGACAACCTATCATTGTTTTACATCATTGAAATTGGGAACTCTCACCTCCAAGAGTTGCAACACTAAGAGAGGTGTATGGCCCAAGAGATAAACTACTTGATTGTGTGTCCCCTTCTTGTATTTGAGCACTAACTGAAATTGTTCCAAAATAGGAGTGACCCATTTTAGGTGATTCTATGTGAGCCATGGTTTCTTTATCCAAAAAATAGTTATTCCAATGTTTTCAAATCTAATCATATGCATAAAATAATTTTTCATGTATGATGTACTTCAATTTGGTTTCTAATAAGGCTTGTTTTGGAAATGTTGTATTATTTTCACATGGATCAATTGGAAAGTCGATATTCAACTAGATTAAGTCAATTGGATTCAAAGGTGATAAACGATAGTCTAGTCTGACGATTGACTAAAATAGTTTTTTAGTCAAAAGGAAAATGATCAGTTGATGGGAATTCGATGGAACGACTAGAATCTCAACATGGAATTGACCAAAGTTGACCCAGTCAAGTTGAATGTAACATAATAACCCTGTTAGGATTAATTAATCATCCTTTGTCCAATATAGTCTATTTGGTCATATTTTATAACTTAGTAAGTTATTATCACTGTACTAGAGCATGGGAAACACACATAGAGGTTATCTTCCACGTATTGCATGTGCATGCATGAGTTTATATGGCACTGGGGCCAATACCTACATTATAGGAGCCCACTATGAGTGCCACCAGAAACATCCTTCAGTTAGATGTGGTAGGTAAGCATTTATGTTGATTTATCCTCCAATTACATTCATTTAGATCACTATCAGTTATCTTAGTGGCATTTTTTCATGCATGTAGGGAAAGTGGTGCCTTTTGTCCAACTACCTCATTAGTTAACTGATTGTAGAATGATTTAGACATCCGGAGTTAGACTAGTGAGATCCAATTGTGATTTAGACACATCGATCTAGCATATCAGTCAGGTTTAGTTAGTAGATTCAAGTCCTATATGTTATCACCCAATAATTTTCTATGGTTGTGGTAGTAGAATCACGGGGGTAACAATTTCAAACCAATATTTAGACTATATTCTATCCTATACAATCAGAGAGGGTTCTCTCTTTGTCATAGGGTCATTCACATACACATATAGCTTTAAACAAGCATTCAGCAGGCTAGATATATGATGAGAACATAATATTTGTAATTTGGAGATTGCAAGACAAACAACTATTAAACACCATTGTAAATGGAGTCACATCCTAAATCATTTACGGGTATTATAGTAAATAATGAGCAGTGATTTTCCTTTTGTAATATGAGGAAAAGTGGGTGTTATATTCAAACAAATATCTTCAAGTGGTGGTAGGGGAAAGGAGAACAATCCCAGTGAAGCAAGAGACACCTATATATGGATGAATCTCTTGAAAACACCTTTAGCAGAAGTAACAATAAGGATATTGACAGAAATGGAGCATCTAACAAAGGATGAATTCCACAAAAATCATTATAAACACATTACGGATGTCATTTCTAATGAAAGGAGAAATTAATAAAACAAATTCCTCACATACAACTAGAAATCATTAGCAGAAGCTTACACATATGAAAATGATGTAAACATGAAACATAAACTGAACATGGAACACTGTGATGAATCTCAAAAACTCAGGATAATTTTCTCATTAATACTTCCAAGAAATTTTACAGTGATATAATCCAAGCACAGAAGGCTTCAAAAATGAATGTCAAACCCTTGTTCCTCTATTGAGGCAATATTTATAGAGTAATATGCTCCCAAGATGAACCTTGAAATAGATCCAAAATCGGTTATCATATGGTAATCAAACTCGCACACACTGAATCCTGAAATTTTTTGAGTTGGCAGATTCGCCATGATCACAAACAAATCAGGAAAACACGTCGGGATGCACTTGGTGGATAAAAAATGGAAAGAAGTGGAATCCACCTCCGTCATGGATCTTTATTGGTCATTTATCTGGGTCGTTGAAAGCTACAAGGTATACCGAATTCTGATGATCTGAGGAATGACTTCCTGCGTGCATGTTTTATCAGTGAAATACACTCCAGCCATTGATTTTCAACATCATCAAATATTAGCCATTGAAACCTGCGGGGTATACAAGATTTTGCACATCTGGAAAGATCATTTCAACTTGCATGTATGCTCAATGAAATATCTGTGCACCATTTATCTATATACCTCAATCCATCCGACGGATGATTCTTCCTACAAGTTAACCCATTTCCACTGATAATAACATTTCTTCTGACCCCGCATCTTCTCCTAGCGAAATCATTCTATACCGTGGATCTAAAATCCACCTCGGCCTCCACCATCAAAGCTTTTTGGTCTTACCAAACTTCATCGATGGAGAAATATACTTACCCCATGCACATGTTTCCCTTTTCTGCACCATCAATCTTAGACAAAAACTTTCCCAGCCGTTGATCTGAGATCAAACTATGGGCTGCGAAAAGCGGAAGTTGATATTTCTGCTTTCACGATGCTAAATTTTTATATTTATGCTTTCTACCTTTTCGCTCCCTTCCAGGCAGTTGATCTAAGATCAAAGATGTAGAAGATTTATGGACCGTCGATCCTGTGGATCGCGGAAAGTGGAATTCAAATTTTTTTACGACTAAATTTTGTATTTCTTCTTTCTGATTCCACCTTTCTACTCCTTTCTGAGTTTTTGATCTATCCTGGAGTCATCCTTGACCATCAGATATCAGACTTCATAAAGTGAAAGTTAGGTTTACCATCTTTCACAGCCAAATTTTTTCCTTTTCCTCTTTTCCCCTCCCAATTTTCCCCTGGCGAAAATTATTTGCGACCTTTGATCTTCTCCGCTGTGCATCCAGGACATCCATTCCGGTCAACTTTTAACCTTGATCATATTTTTCTTATTCAGACATATTTATAAATTTAAAACTCAGGATTTTCAATAATTTTGCCCTTCAAAGCAATGGATAAACCCCTTATAAAATGTAGAAACCCCATCAATATCCTTTAAAGTCACATGATATGGAAAATGTTTAGACCTTACTCTTTCTTTTACTGGTCTAAACCTTTGTAGGGGAATTAGTGCATATGCACATGTAAAAATACTCAAATTTTAGCACAGGTGCTAACAACAGCTCCAAATCGGGGATTCTATCCTCCTTGTGAGGTAGAAAATAACTTCATAGACCAATTGCATGATCCATTGGGCTGGTCCCAAGCTTTCCCTGAAATCCCAAACATGCTCTGAAAAACAAAAAACAAAAACTGAACTAATACGGAAAACAAATTGAAACATTGCTAAAATAAATTCTCATCATGTCGAGATTATTCACACCTACCTACCCTACTTACTGAGCATCAATTCCCATTCAAGTAAATTATTACTTCCAATGAATCCAACCAAGAAATTGATCTAATTATTGGGCTTCTTTAACATGCTTCATCAGAAATGAAGAAGTTAATGGCAAAAGGTTATGATGAGAGACCTGATCTTTATTAAAAACACATAACCAACCATTCCCACTGCAAATATTTTCCAAATAATCATCCACTGGGTCATAAAAGTCATGATAACCTTCAAAAATTTCTGTTATGTGCTTGTCCTAACAAAGCTGCTCCAATTGTAACTCCTCTAGCACCCGGTCAAAATGCTCTTCAAAATATTCTTGAAGAATGTGTTCATGAGAAATTTCAAATAGAACATCAACACTCTCCTTTAAAATTTCTGAAGTAATAGATTGATTCTATTTATGTGATTCAATAGAAATATCATCCTCTCCTTCAAGAAAATCAAGTAAAATGAACTCTTCTTGACATGAAAATTCTGAATTTGAAGAACATGAAGAGACCTCCCATTTGGGACACTGATATTCTTCTAGGCGATCCAATATTTTATTGCAGACTGTTGGTTCTTTAGGTGCACTATACAAGTAGCCATCCTCATATTCATCATATATAGGTGGAATGAAATCTTCTTCAAAACCACCATAGACATAGTTTGTAACAGGCTGATTGCATTCTTCATAAAAAAAATTGTAACACTCCTCCTATACAACACTAGGCTGATTATATTCTTGCTCATCAAAAGAAGGATGGGAGTGGAAAGCAGATTCTAGTTGTTCACCCTTCTCATATTCTTCTTTGGGTTTTAACCCCTTAGGGAAAACTATTGTTTCCCTCATAGGTTGGGATTGATTGCATGACTTCTCGCCCTTTTCATTATCTATTTCTGAAAGTACCATATCCTCAAATTTTTGTATTCACTTATAGACTCTTAATATTTGTTCTAGAAATTCAAATGAGGGATAACACAATGGAAAACAATTACTCTCATCATGCTGATTGCAATCTTCATAAAACATATTATGTCTTTGAAGAAATTGCTGCTACAAAAGGGTGATTTCTGATTAGACAGGGGAAGCCTCCTCTTGTAACCAAATTTCAGAAGTTGAATGATATGAGGGAAAATCTGATTGACATTTCCAACTTCTTTCTTGGCCACACAGATATTGACAAGCATGCTGCAAACTATCATTATTTTTAGAAAAAAAGATATAGCTGGTTGAATCTGAGTTTTGGCTTATGTCCATTTTAGTCAAGGAAGACATTACCAATGACCGAGGATTTTCTTGAATATCATGGAAATTGGTTTGTCTTTCTTTTTGAGATGAGTATTCATGTAAAATTTATAAATGATCATCATCCATAAACTCCTCCTCACCATACGTGTTTTTCAACTGTTCAATGAAATCTTTATCATGCATGCAACAATCTTGAACTAGCAGCAAAGAAGGATATTGATATTTAAAATGCTCATGAAATACTGTATGAAATTCTTTAAGGGAATATAAACTCCCTGATGGAAATACCTCGTACCATGACCTTGCATCTCCTTCTAAACTAACCATGAAAATTTTCATTAAAGAATCCTCATGCAATTCAACTCCCAACTTATATATATGCTTATGAAATCTAACCAAATGAAGGGAAGCATCATCGCCCTTTTGATCTTTGAATCTTGGAAGATATGCTTTCCAATATATATTAGGTATTCGATTTGGAAAACCAGGAATGTGAGAATGATTCATAGGACCATACCTTACAACTATAGAACTCATCTTGAGGATGAAGAAACTGAATCAGCTCCTCACACTTTGAAACCCTTTCACAGTGGAGATTCCATAGAACATTATGAAGACTAGATTCTTTGCAGATGGAGTTTCCAGGGGAAAGATGCATGACCTTCTTGATGTTTGATCATTGTTCACCATCAACAATCAAATTTGCAACTTTGTAGCTCATACCCAGGGAAGGTTTGAACCCTTGTTCCCCAGTATGGTCGTCAGTATTTCCCAGTGGAGCCACCTTCTAAAAAATTTGAGTGGAGTCGCTAGAGCATATACAACCAACATGTGTCTAGGACCGGTTGCTCAACCAGGTCCTAGATCTAGGAAAATTTCATTTCCCCAAGGAGATAATAGTAATTAGTTCCCCGATAATAGTGCCAAGATGTTATCACCCAATAATTTTCCTATGGTTGTGGTAGGAGAATCACTGGGGTAACCTTCAAACCAATATTTATACTGTAGTCTAGACTATACAGTCAGAGAGGGTGCTCTCTTTTTCACAAGGTCATTCACATACACATATAGATTTAAACAAGCATTCAGAAGGCTAGATATCTGATGCGAACATAATATTTGTAATTTGGAGATCGTAAGACAGACAAATGTTAAACACCATTGGGAAATGGAGTCATAGCCTGAATCATTCAAGGGTATTAGAATAAATAATGAGCAGTGATTTTCCTTTTGTAAAATGAGGCAAAGTGGGTGTTACATTCAGTCAAATATCTTCAAGTGGTGGTAGGGGAAAGGAGAAAAATCCCAGTGAAGCAAGAGGCACCTATCTATGGATGAATGTATTAAAAACACCTTTAGTAGAAGCAACAATAAGGATAACGACATAAATGAAGCATCTAACAAAGGATGAATTCCACAACAATCATTATAAACACATTATAAATGCCATTTATGATGAAAGGAGCGGTTAATAAAACAAAATCCTCACATACAACTAGAAATCATTAGCAGAAGCTTACACATACAAAAATGATGCAAACATGAAACATAAACTGAATATGGAACATTGTGATGAATCTCAGAAACTCAAGAGAAATTTCTCATTAATACTTCCAAGAAAGTTTACAAGGATACAATCCAAGCACAGAAGTCTTCAAAAATGAATGCCGAACCTGTGTTCCTCTATTGAAGCTATATTTATAGAGTAATATGCTACCGAGACCAACCTTGAAACATAGCCAAAATCAGTTATGATATGGGAATCAAACTCGCACACACTAAATCTTGACAAATTATAAGTTGGTAGATTCGCCATGATCACAAAAAAATCAGGAAAACACGTTGGGAGGCACGTGGTGGATCAAAAATGGAAAAATTAGCATCTGGGACTCAGGCTCGCTTGATGAAAATGACTGTTCAGAGCATTTTCGAATGACTTGCAACAATTTTATTCATCTTTGCATCTTTAACTTGCGAAATTGCTTTTTATCATTGATCAGGATTGGAACTTAATATGAGCCGCTGAAAGATAAATATCGTACCCGATTTCACAATTTTCCAACTTGATTTATCCCTTGCTAATTCTCCTTGAGAAATCATCCTAGGCTGTGGATAAAAAATATGCTTAGATCTCCACCATTCATCTTTGTCGAGCCTACCAAATTTTACAGATTTTAAAACTTAATTTCCCCGTGCTTGTTGTATCAGCGGAATTGATACCCGCCGTAGATTCATTTCTCCTACAAATCTCCACTGTTCAACACTGCAGGGCATACCAAATTCTGAAGATATGAAAATTTTGTTTTTTTGTGCTATTTCTAGCAGTGGAATCCACTTCTATCATGAATCTTTATCGATCGTCGATCTGGGTCGTTGAAAGCTACGGGGTATACCAAATTTTGTAGATCTGAAAATTTTTGTTTATCTGTGCTAGTTCTGGAAGCAAAATCCACCTCCGTCATGGATCTTTATTGGTCGTTGAAAGCTGCACGGTCTACCGAATTCCACTGATTTGAGGAATGACTTCTCACGTGCATGTTCTATCAATGAAATCCACTCCAACCATTGATATTCAACATCATCAAATCTCAGTCGTTGAAACCTGCGGGGTGTACAAGATTTCACAAATCTGAAAAGTTCATTTCTCCTTACATGTCTGTTGAGTGAAATCTCTATGTATCGTTAATCTATCTACCTCAATCCATTTGACAACCGATTCTACCTGCAAGTTAACCCCTTTCTGTCGATAATAACATTTATTCTGACCCTTCATATTCCCCCAGCGAAATCATTCTGAACTGTGGATATAAAATCCACCTCGGTCTCCAAAGTCAAAGCTTACTGGTCCTACCAGACTTCGCCAATCGAGAAATATACTTACCCCGTGTGCATGCTTCCCTTTTTCACACCGTCGATATTAGATAGAAATTTTCCCATTCGATGATCTAAGATCAAGCTGCGGGATGTGGAAAGCGAAATTCGGGATTTCTGCTTTCACGATGATAAATTTGTATATTTTCACTTTCTGCCTTTCCGCTCCCTTTTAGGCCGTTGATCTAAGCTCAAATACACGGAATCTTTCTGGATCATCGATCCTATGGATTGCAGAAAGAAGGATTCACTGGAAAGTGGAAATTGGATTCCACCTTTTTGCTCCTTTCTAAGTTATTGATCTATCTCGGAGTCATCCTTGACTGTCATATCTTGGACCTCGGAAAGTGGAAGTCGGTTTTACCATCTTTCACAACTGAATTTTTCCTTTTCCTCTTTTCTGCTCCCCATTTTCCCCTGGAGGAAATGATTTGCGGCCTTTGAGCTTCTCTATTGTTCATCTAGGCCATCCATTCTGGTCATCTTTTAACCTTGATCAGATTTTTCTTATTCAGACATATTTATAAGGCTAAAAATCAGTATTTTCTATAATTTTTCACTTCAAAGCAATGGATAAACCCCTTAGAACATGTAGAAACCCCATCAATATCATTCAAAGTCATGTGATATGGAAAACTTTTAGACCTTACTCTTTATTTTACTGTTCTAAACCTTTGTATGGGAATTAGTGCACATGCATATGTAAAAGTACTCAAATTTTAGCATAGGTGCTAACACTATCCATAGTATTTGAATTATATTTGTTGTAACACCATTATATTACTAATTAATGAATGAAGATTAATGTTGTGATTAGCTCAGCAATTCTTGTCCGATTTATCTGAAATTTGTGGCGTGAATTCTTTGCCCAATGTATATTGATCTCAATTATTCCACTACATAATTCATTTCCAATATATCTCATCATAGGCTATATATATATATGGTTCTCAAATTTAACATGGTATCAGAGCCTTGTTTAAGATGAACTCAAACCTTGGAAACCTCCATTGTGCACCAAAAGAAGCTCAATTTCCACATAATTCTTGGAATCATATCATTGATCCCTCTGGATTCTATCCAGAGAAGTCTATCCAAGTGTGATGGACTCTGAAAAAGTGCACATGTTGAGGTGGAAGGGTTTAAACTGAAATATGATTGCAAATGAATTGGTTTTGTAGTGTTCTTTGCAGGTATCTATGTAGCTTCTTGAATAATTGACTGATCAACATACAGTAAAATGGAGAATTCTTCAGCTCTCGTACCTATAATCCTTACACCCTTAAATTACATTAATTGGAGGGAAGATATGCAGGTTTTCTTGCACAACAAAGGCCTATTTAGGATGACAATGGGAAGAGAAGCTAATCCCCAACAGTATGTTGAGAAGAACAAGTTTTTGAATTGGCTTGATGAATCCTTCGGCTTCATGTGTATCCACATCTCCAGGGATCTTTTGTTCCATATTGAGGGACTCAAGACTCTGACGGAAGCTTGGGAAAATCTCAAATCTTTGTTTGGAAAAAAAGACGAGCTTCAAGGGAATATTCTGGAGAATGATCTCATTGCACTACAACCCAACAGTTTCAATACTATTCAACAATTCTTTTCAAAATACAAAACTTTACTACTACAATGCAAACAATGAGGAATATAAAGGAAAAATGAGCAGCTTGTGCTATCAATTTTGAGCAATCTTGGCTCAGAATTCTCAGTCTTTGTCTCTACTTTCCATTCCAAATCGAAATATTCCTTCTCTATATTCTTTTGCATATTCTTTGATCGAGGAACAAGACAAATTGATTCAAATGGAAGTGCTTCAAACCTCCAAGAATCTAGTAATGTTAGCTGGGGACTTTAGAAATACGCAATAAAGAGGGAAGCACAATGGGAAGGAGACCAAAAACATTGTTTCAAATCCAAAAAAGAATCAACAATCTTCCGGTGGAGCCTTGGGTTCTAAGAAAAATAAGAATTTCGAGAAGGCTAAATGCCCCTAGTATTGGAGAGGCTTTCATCTAGAGATTCAGTGCATGAATAAGACCATTGAGCAGTTGGAAAAACTCCTTGAACATAACAATATTTCCCTTCCACAAGGTGCATAGATGTCTGAAGTTGGAGAGCATACTAAATAATATGATAGGTGCCATGCTTTGAAAGCAGGCTTCACTTAGTCAAAGGCCTATCTAATAGATTCAGGAGCATCCAACCACGTGGTTGCCTCCAAATAATCCTTCACAACTCTGGATCTCTTAGTAGGAACCATAATTCACATGAGGGATAATTCACAAATCCCAGTTGTTGGGAGAGGTTCTATTAAAAGACAACATGGAGAGTTCAAGAATGTACTCTATGTGCCCTCTATTGCAGCAAATTTGTTATATGTTTATTAGATCACACATACTGGCTCACCAAAGTAAGTTGTATTTGGTCCTGACTCGGTGGATATCTCATATATCTCAAATGGGAATATTATAGCGAAGGGTGTTGCAAACCATGCCTCCAAGGAATATGAATTCTCACACTTTTTGCCATACTCAACTCCAATACAATCTCAACAGACATTCGAAAGGGAAGGTAATGATATGTTGTCTAATATCTCATTTTTAGAAGATGAATAACAATATCAACATGATCTTGATATTGATATTGTACCTCAAGATGATCTAGATCCAAATCCAACTCCTATTCCAAATCAGAAGCCTAAATGGGATGAAAAGCTCATTGAAGCGACTAGGAATGTTGTTGGGGATCCAAATGATAGAGGGAGAACAAGGTCCCAGTATCATAATGAACATGTTTCACTCTCTCACACAACTTCTCTACCTATAGAGTGGTGCAACAAACTTCCAGAGAGAGGCTACTTGATGATGAAGATTGATCCACAATTTGGCCCACCGATGAACAAAATGGATCATTCCATTCCTCCTCCATAAAGAAGAAACAAAAGAAACATTCAACAGATTGGAAGAATATTGAAAGGTTCACATGCACAGTCCCATGATGTTGATGCACTGAAGAACCAAATTTCTGCATTACTTCTCCATAGTGTTGCAGATTGCAACAATTTTTTCACAAGTTTTTTCTTGAAGAGGAATTTTTTCTCTTAAGTATAGCTTGTTTTCCTGATTTTACATGCTTATATTTTAGTGGGGGAGTTTCCCATGAGGTTTTCCCCATTTTCCTTATTTTATTAAGCAGTATTTTATTCATTTAGATTGTATGGGTGACTTTTGTCCTAGTTTCCAGGGCCCAAGTTGTCCAAAGTTAGGATTAGGGTTAATTAATCCTCCTTTGTCCAATATAGTCTATTTGGTCATATTTCCTACCTTAGTAAGTTATTATCACTATACTAGAGTATGCGGGGACACACCTATAGGTTATCTTCCACTTACTGCATGTGCATGCATGAGTTTATGTGCCTCTTGGACCAATCCCTACATTATAGGAGCCCACTATGAGTGCCACCACCAGCATCCTTCAGTTGGTTGTTGTAGGTAAGCAGTTATGCTGAGTTATCCTATAAATACATTCAGTTAGATCACTATCAGTTATCTTAGCACCAGTTTTGCATGCATGGAGGGAAAGTGGCACCTTTTTTCCACCTACCTTGTCAGTTAACTAATTGTAGACTGATTTAGACATCCGGAGTTAGACTAGTGAGCTCCAACTATGATTTAGACACACTGAGTTAGAATATCAGTCAGGTTTAGTTGGTATATTCGAATCCTATACACAAGATTCGAATTCAATTTATTGTAACACCATTGTATTACTGATTAAAGAATGAAGATTAATATTGTGATTATCTAAGCAATTATTGTTTGATTTATCTAAAATTTGTGGCATGGATTCTTTTCCCAATGTATATTAATCTCAATTATTCCATTGTATAATTCCTTTCCAATAGCTCTAATCATAGCCTATATATTTATGGTTCTCAATTTAACAAACCCAAAGTGGTTAGGAATTTATGTATTTTAATTAATGAGCAATTGGTTGTATTGCATCTATAAATAAGAAGTAATGGCTATGAATGTTGTATAATAATATGAGAAGTAGTGTTTATCATGATCATGTAATGAACTCTGATTTGTGGCCTTGTAGGTCATGGTTGTAAACACCTCTTTTGAGTGTTTGATTAATATATGAGTGAAATCTCACTAGTTTATTGGTTTTCCTCTAGGAGATAGGTTTCCAAGGTAATTAATGTGTAATGTGTTGATGTTGTTGTGTGCCATTGTCTTATGTTTAATGTGTTTAATTGTATGAATCAATTTGAAAACACATTTTAATTGGTATTAGACCCAACAATTGGTATCAAAGCAATGTTTAGGTACAGGGGGACACTTTTGTTGCTAAGGGTTTGGCTTGATCCTAGATACAGGGAATACCTAATATAGTGGGAGTCTTCTAGAAGCATTAATTTATCGCTGGAATAGATAAAACATTGAGGATAGAAATGAAATATTTTAATGGGAAAATTTTGAGCTTTGGAAGCATTAGACCCTTGTAAATCGAGAACAATGGATTGTAGTTGAACCTGGAATGACTCCGGTAGGTGTGTCAAAGGAATATTTTAAAAATATTGAAAAGAAGTCAAGGAGTAAAATCTTGCTTAGAATAATTTGTATTACTAGATGTCTTAGAAGAAGGTACTGCAAAGAAGCTATGGGAAAAGTTAGGGAACTTGTACTAGTCAAAATATTTGGTTAACAAGCTGTTTCTTAAGAATAATTTGTATTTTCCGAGGAACTTGTATAAGTCAGTTGTTGTATTTATATAATAAAATTACCAAGGAGGAAAAGTGCATCAGTTTGTTGTGTTCTTTTTCAGACTCTTGGGATAGCTTGATTGTGGCTATTGGAAGCAAAAACACCACATTGAGTATCAATGATGTGGTCACATCTCTATTATCAAAATAGATGAGATGAAATAACATGGAAGGAGTGACCCATGATTCCTTGATGATACAAGGTCGACTGATAGACAGAGGAAAAGGAAAAACCTTTGGTAGAATATTGAAGTCGAGGGGTTGATATAAGACCAGATCTCTTGGTCCAATGACAAAAACATGTTGGTGATAATGTAAAATCAAGCATTATAGATGAAATTTCTAGTTGATGGAAGTTGAGAAAGGAAAAGAGTTTGCTAAAGGTCAGTCAATTGATAGTAAGTATTTGGAAGAAGAGATATGAGATGTGTTTTGGTATCCACAAGTATACACTTAAATCAAGACTCTTGGATGATAGACTTTGATGTGTCATATCATATGAGACCTCACAGAGAGTGGTTTTGTGAGCATGATAATATTGATGGTGGTGATGTTATATTGGGATATGATTCACCTATTAGGATAGTTGGATGAGGAAATATTTGAGTGAAACTGAAAGATGGAAGGATATGAACACTTTTAGGGGTACTGCATATCCCAGGTTTGCTCAAAACCTGATCTTGGTAAGTAATATGGGGAATGTAGGAGTGTAGTCTGTATTTGAGAAAGATATGTGTAAGATTATCATGTGAGGAACAATGGTTCTAGTGAGAGTTGTTTGGAGTACAACCTTGTACAAACTATTGGGAAGAACATACACATATGAAAGTAATAATGTGGTATATCCTGAGACTGATGGAACATATGATTATCTAGTTGACATGACCATGTTGTGGAATAAATGGATAGGATATATATGTGAGAAAAGGTATTCATGCTATGCATAGTAAAGGTATGCTCAAAGTTCTCTCTGGTTGATCTGAAGAAGTTGGCTTCTGTGAACATTGTATTTATGGTAAACATAATCGTGTAAGGTTCTCGTATGGTGCTACTAGGGATACAAAAATACTATAATTAATACATAATGATGTGCTTGGACTTGTTCTAATCCCTTCACTAGGAGTATACAAGTATTACTTGTCTTTCATAGATGATCTCTCCATAATGACATGGTTGTATTTTTCGAGGAATAAATCATAGTTTTTTTATAAGTTTCAAGAGTTCAAAGCTCATGTGGATAATCACACTAGTGATATGAACGACACATAGAGACATATGATATGAACAAGACATAGAGACTAGTGATATGATATGAAGGACATAGAGACCAGTAGATACACCTCAAGGGATGAACAAATACAAGAGAAGACCATATTGGGCACAAGAGATCATCCAAAATGAATAAAAGTATGTTGCTCTAGACGAGACTTCCAAAGAAATAAAGAGGCCTTGGACACACTCCAATTATGTGACACTATTCTGTGACATCAATGTTGAAGATCCTTCCAACTATGAAGAAGAAACTAAGAAGAAAGAATGGAAGGATTCTATGATTGAAGAGTATCGGTTTATCATGAAGAATGATGTATGGGATGAGGTTCTGAGACCTAAAGGGAACTCTATAGTGTCTTCCAAGTGGATCTACAAGTTCAATGTGAATGGAAGGTGTTGCATAGGATCAGAAGTCACCCATGGGATATCACATACAGTTACATAAGGATCTTGAGGATAACCTATAGTGATGGGTATTTGAACCTTTGCTACAAGGTTGAATATGGAATCCTACAGAGGATGAGAATCTCATAGATGGGTGCAAGAGGAACTTTCAACAAAGTTCAAGATGAAATATCATGATATCCAGTGACCTTGAGAGATGACATATATGGATACATATAAGATCAGTAGCATAGGAGGCTACTTATCACTACAATACAGAGTGTACTGATGTATAGAGTACAATATGCAGAGGGAGGGTGATGTTCTACTTCAGAGGGAGTGAATACAGTAGACCTCAGAGTTCAAGAATATTGACATGATTCTTGGTGTGAGATCATATGGGATATTCCTTGGTCAAGGAAAGTATGTAGTATATAGTCTGAAGAGATTTGGAATGATGGAATGCAAGGATATTTCCCCACCCATGGAATCAAACTTGAAGTTGTTGTATGATCCTACTTCAAAGAGAATTGATGCCAAAATATACAGGAAGATGATTTGTTTGTGGATGTACCTAACAAACACTAGGTCGTATATATGTTTTTCGGTGAACACATTGTGCCAGTACATGGTGGAGCTGAGACGTGTTCACATGGTTGTGGAAAACAAGTTCTAAGGTACCTAAAGGGTACGATCGAGTATGTCATGAGATATGTGCGATATTGTAGGATCTTTGTGTATGGATATGTTGAATCCAATTGGGATGGAATTTCTATAAATAGGAAGAGCACTTCAGGGTGCTACTTCAGCTTGAATTCTAGCATTATTTCTTGGTGTAGCAAGAAGCAGACGAGTGTAGCACTTGTTCAACAAGTTATAAGGAATTGTAACTTTGGAAGCTACTCATGTGACTATTTGATGTTGATTTAGATATGACTTATGTATTTCATGACAACTTGAAGCACATCTAGATCTAATATCACTATATATGGGATCTGGTGCAAAGAGGATAAATGATGCTCTAGTATGAGGCAAAAAATGAGCATACATCCGATGTTTAGACCAATCCATTAGTGAGAAGTTAAATTACTTCATAGAGAAGCTTGGTGTTATCCAGATTGGTGTTCCTGGAAAGAGGGAGTGATGTGACATGTCCAAAAAACACAGATGCACCAGGGATGTATCTGTATGGATGAAGACGTAGGTAGTACGAAAGGAAGTAATGAATTTGGGATGTTCTTAGGAAGTATATCCATGTATGAAGACGTTGGTGGTCCATGGGTCATAAAGCATATAGGATGAACATGGGTTGTATCTACATAGATGAATATGTAGGTGGTCCAGAAGGATGCTTTTGGGTTTTATATCCACGTAAGAAGATGTAGGTTGAATGAGAGATAGTCACCATAAAGCATCTGGGGTGCTCCTAGGATGTATCTACATGGTTGAAGATGCAGTTGATCCGAAAGGATGATCCTAGGATATATCTTAATGTATGAAGATGCAGGTTAACTGAGAGAATCATTATACATCTAGAATGTACCCATTGGGTGGGAGACGTAGATGTTCTTGAGTTGTACCCACTATGCGGGAGACGGAGGATGACTGAGAGATAGATGTAATACATATGGGTTGTATCCACTGGGTGGAAGATGAAGATGTTACTGGGATGTACCCACTGCGTGGGAGATGTAGGTTTTTTGTGGACATGAGATACACCAGAGCCTCTCTCCATATGGAAAATGTTGTGTATTCTCTTGGGATGATCTCCATGGTGTGGAATATGCAGGTTGTCTTGGGGACGTAATGTAGTCATACGATATGATGAGATGATATTGATATGACATGATGACAGTAGGAGATGTAGGTTATTTCTTGGGAAATTCAAAAAGAGGACCTAGGATGTATCTACTTGATGGATTTATCGTAGAGATGATGATAATTCTAAGATGGGATCTAGGCCTACATCCAACATGAAAAAGGGTTGGATCTGTATAACTTCTAAGAACATATAGATTTGAGAGATGTCACTAGTCAATGGTCAACAATATGAGAATTGGTGTAGTAGTAATGATGATCCAGTGATGATGATCCAACAATGATGTCCAGATATTGTGTCGAGTTGTGATGATGACCGGGTCGAAATAATACCTTCACTATTAAGAAGGAGTGTTGTTGTAAATGTAACTTTGGAATATATGTTTCATTGTATTATTTGTATTATTATTTTATATTTTGTTGTACTTGTATTTTACCTCCTTTCATGGATGTTTTCCCTCTGATTGGAGATGTCATTAATGTAATTGGTCACGTAAGAGTCGAGGTAAGACCTCCATTGTAACTCGTGGAAATAGTTCCCAAGTGAATAATGTAAAATGTATTTTTGAGTCTCCCTAGAAGAATTCTTCCCTGTTGGACCAAAAATTCACACAACAGAAGAATATAAATAGGGAGGCACCCTTCGTCATTTGGATGCACAACAAGTGCAAGAAAGTTCTCTCCTAGAGTGAGGAAGATACATTCACTAGTGAAGAAGAAGAAGAAGAAGAAACATATGACATGTTATATTTTGGTTTTCTATCTCATTCTGAAATTATACTAGGTGATTAATATTTTCTCTAGGTTTTCTATGTCATTCTAACATTGTACTAAGTGGTGAATCTATATAGAAGAAGTTGTTATATTTTCTCCCTTGTGGTTTCCTAGGATAAAATATTTCTTTCTTTCTTTTGTGTTGTGATTATCTATATTTTAGTGATCCTACTACATTATATTAAAGATATAATATATTTGAATTAAACTATAAACCCTAATAGTTTGTAGAGAGTACTGGGTGGGGGGGTGAATTAGTATCATGCACAAATAAAACAATTTCTCACTTTACAATTTATGATCCAATCTCAATTTAAATATAACAACAAAAAACAATTGTACGCAGAGTATTCCATTGGCAACACCTGCGACACAGATGAAGTCTCACCCGAGATATCTATGGGAACTACCAGAACTAGAATTTATGCAGTTATGTCAGGGATTTCACTCTTATAGTATTATTATATTACTCAATGGAAGATAGGATTTATTCCTCTATTCTCATTCATTAATTCAAGATAACTATCCACTGACCCATCGACACTTATTGTAGTAATTATCACAAAGAACTAACATATATTTTATTGATTTGAGGTGCGACAAATAAATATACATTCATGATAGGGACGGTGTGACACATTTCGATCAACTCATTCACAACAAATAAGAATTCAACACAAGTATAAAAATTAAAAAACACAGAGACAAGGTATAACATGGAAACTCATCCAGGAAAAAACCACAACGTTTCTCTTCATCTGGCATGAGAATTAGGTTAGCACCTTTGGTCTACACACTCAGCTTATAGACTCTTCTTTAGACATTCTCTACAATTTGTACATACATATTTCATCTCATGGTCTTTGGTTTCAATCCCTCTCTCTCTTATTCTCTTACTCGTCGATCCATACACATCCTGGATCAATCCTGTTACTCCCTTGATCGATCACTTCTTTCTATCATTCATCAACGACCTCTAACGACCAACCCGCACACAACATGGGTGCATGCTTTTAGAATATTTTCAGCTTTTACAATTCTTGATTCAATTGTTGACTGACTCTCAACTGTCAGTCGATAATCTGTCTTTCTATTTTAATACATTCAGTTATATCTAAAAATAGGCACTATCGGCCCAAAATACAATAATGCTTTTTTCTAAAAGAAAGATTTTAGTCTAACTAACTCTTCCTAAAAAATCAGTCGAACTCTTCTTTTCGACTTGCTTTATTCCTCTTCTATCGTGGTACTTGAAACTATTGAAAATGTAAGAAAATCAAAAGCAGCAATAGGTACCTAAAACTCCTGTAATTGTAAGAAAATCTACCAGGTTAAGTAGACCCCCTGAACGATTCTATCGTTCACTACATTATTTATTGATGATTGATTCTGGTGAACCAGAATGTTATGAAGAAGCAATGCAGGTAGAAACTAGAAAGAAGTGGGAGCAAGGCATGGATGAGGAGATGGGCTCATTGGTGAGAAACAAAACTTGGAATTTGGTTAAGTTTCCTATAGGAAAAAGGGCATTGCAAAATAAATGGGTTTACAGGTTGAACGAAGAATATGGAGGCAAGAAGTAGTACAAGGCTAGACTTGTTTTAAAGGGGTTCACACAAAATAAAGGTATAGACTTTGATGAAATATTTTCTCTTGTTGTTAAAATGACTTCAATTAGAACTATTTTAAGTCTAGTTGTGGTAGAATATTTGCATCTTGAATAGTTAGATGTAAAAACAATTTTTCTCCATGGGGATTTGGAGGAAGAGCTTTATATGCAGCTATTAATCTATCACGGTAGTCTAGGGACTAAACACAAGTATCATCAAAGATTAATAACAATAAGTCATGAAAATGGTGTAATAGGGCTTCAAAATGAGTAGTCGCTCTGTATATTCACACAAAGAATGAGTAATACAATTCAAGATCATGCTGCAAGCATGAATGACAAAGCAATTCAAATTCTCAAGGAGGTCATTTGAATTGAATGAGTGAGTCTAGATTCACTGAATGTAAGCCATAGTCAACACACCAGTTAACCACTGATCAAAACCCTAATTGACTCAACTGAGCCCTAACTGAAGTTGAAGTGCAATAAATGACTGAGTCTAACTGAAAGTAGGTCAGACACATGTCACAGCAAGCCAACCAACAAGTGGTAGTGCTTCAATGACTCCAATGAACCCCGATGAGGTTAACTGAAGTGTAACTAAACATCAGAAGTGGTTGGAGGCGCCTCTGTTGACTCTAGTTCATTAAATAATCAATAAATAATAAATTTAATGATGAAGGGTTCCTTCACTACTATGTTTAACTGATTTTAATCATCAGTTAGCAATATGGTGCATTAATGACACTCAGATCACCCCCGGAGTGCTCTAGTTAGCCTCCCTGAATGTAGGAGAAGGATAAGTTAGCCTCCTTGACTGAAGGTAGGCATGGATGTGATCTAGATGATGTCATCTAGTGCTCCTCTGATGTTAATTAATTCAATAATACTTAGGATAGTGGTTTAGCTAGGCCAAATTGACCAAAAAGAGTGTGTATGGTGGTAAATGTCTCCAACACCGCCCCTTAAGCTATACTCGGGAGGATTAGAAAGAATAAGTGCATAAGAATGCTATGGCCTCAGAAACAAAGGCCACAGGTCACCCCGTACAATAACGTAACTGCTTAATATAACCAAGGAAATGGGGAAAACCTCATGGGAAAAATACCCCCCCTCAAACTAAGCAGTAAATCAAGAATTGGTTCTTGTATACAGCAGCATCTTGAGACTGTGCATGTGAACCTCTGAATCCAAACTAAATGAATATGTATGGAGGAATCTTACACTTTGGAATAAGAACAATGCACTCAACTGAATCAGAAATATAAACAGTTGCATGGTGAAAACTGGACCCATGTAGAGTAGCTGAAATCATCTGAAGAGAGAGCAAAGGTTCTTGAGGATTCGAACCATGTGTTGAACAATAAAGAAGCTGATATGTTGCAGCCTTGAACAGAAAACCATGAGTAGTAAAATAATTCCCAATTCTTAGGATCAAGTGTCCAAGCAGATGCAGAATGTCTTCCTCTTTACTAGTTATGTGAGGAGATGAGCATGTGACCAAAGGTAGAGAAGCCCTAGGACTGTGGAGAGCGAATGCTTGAGATCCATAATCTGATATAGCTTCTTAAATATATAATGAATCATATAATAAAATATCAGCAACCTCATATGAGGAAACTAACACCAAATCCCCATCAGCGGTTTTGAAGAGAAAGTGCAGTACTTGATTTTTCACACCGGAATTGGTGAGAGAAGCTATAAGCATGACTGAAAGATTTTGGATTTTAAAATATGAACCAAATAATATCAGATAAGAAATTAAATCAGATCTAAATAATTTCACAACAGATCCAAAACTGTGAAAGGAAATCAAATCCCCAGCAGTAGTTTCGAAGGATACTTGCGGTACTTGTTTCTTCACAAAATTAATGAGAATAGTTACAAGCAGTACTGAAAGCTTATGAACCTGAAATATTGAACCAAGAAATATCAGATCAGATATAAATAATATCATATCAGATCCAATAAGGTTAATATCAGATTCAAATAAATGGTTAACCGACACGGTGGATGCACAGCTTTCTTCTTCTTCAAAATTCTGAATTTTGGTGCATGCAATCCTACAAGAATTTGCTGGAAGATATAGATCATGGGGAGAAAATGGATCACTCTGGTAATCTGGTATTTCTTGCAAAATATCCAAGGTATCACATATTTTCACACCAGAAGCAACATTAGAGGAAGAAAAATCAAATTTCTCTTCACTTTTAGAAGCAATTACTGGTAAATTTTGCACAAAATTCGAAGGAAAATCACTGGTGAATGTTTGCATGGAAGTGCAGCAGTATTTTTGTTCAATATCATATATTCAAATGTCTTCTTCTGTTTCAAAAATATGAGGATATGAGATATCAGAGATCTCATGAACTTCCGGAGCATCAGGAGAAGGAGTCACTGCATGGAGACTTTCTTCAATTCGAATTGTTTGTGTAGAAGATTCTGCTTCATCTTCATCTTGAACAACTTCATCAGAGAGAGTAGAGGCCAAGAATTTTGAGTAAAGAACTCTTGTGGTCCTGAAAGTTATCTCCAAAGTGCTATTATGATCATCATTGTGCTATTAGGAGAAAGGGCCAGACATATTGCTCCAAAAGCTCTATCACCATCATTTAGCCAGTCATTCTCATTCTCATAAGACTCTTTTCCTTGTCCAATATACACCTCATAGATACCTCGTCTCTTTAGAGATGCAATCATCTTCAACTTCCATTTTGAATAGCTTGTGAATGGGGTGAGAAGAGGGACTGATGAGTCCATTCGAAGTTGTACCTGTTAAAACTTGCCAATCACAACAAAAGGGGCACCATAAAGTCATACAGCCTAATCATTTTAGGATTTCATCACACCCAACATAGTTGATCAAGCAAGCTTGATCAACAATTCCTTTACTTGGGGTATTAAGTGGTAAGCCTTGGCTTCTAGTGCATTGCTGGAATTTTTGAGCTTTGCTCAAGTTTTCATGCAAGATCTATCAAAAACCTTGTTTTTGAGAGATCTGAGCTTTGTCCCGCCATGAGCTCTGATACCATATTAATCTGTCACAGTAATCTAGGGACTAAATACAAGTCTCATCAAAGATTAATAACAATAAGTCATGAAAATGGTGTAATAGGGCTTCAAAATGAGTAGCTACTCTGTATATTCACACAAAGAATGAGTAATACAATTCAAGATCATGCTGTAAGCATGAATGAAAAAGCAATTCAAATTCCCAAGGAGGTCATTCGAATTGAATGAGTGAGTCTAGCTTAACTGAATGTAAGCCATAGTCAACACTCTAGTTAACCACTGATCAAAACCCTAATTGAGTCAACTAAGCCCTAACTGAAGTTGGAGTGTAATAAATAACTGAGTCTAACTGAAAGTAGATCAAACACATGTCACAGCAAGCCAACCAACAAGTGGTAGAACTTCAATGACTCCAATGAACCCCGATGAGGTTAATTGAAGTGTAACTGAACATCAGAAGTGGTTGGAGGCACCTCTGTTGACTCCAGTTCATTAAATAATCAATAAATAATCAATTTAATGATGGAGGGCACCTTCACTGCTCTTTTTAACTGATTGTAACCATTAGTTAGCAATATAGTGCATTAATGACACTCAGATCACCCCCAGAGTGCTCCAGTTAGCCTCCCCGAATGTAGGAGAAGGATAAGTTAGCCTCCTTGACTGAAGGTAGGTGTGGATGTGGTCTAGATAATGTCATCTAGTTCCCCTCTGATGTTAATTAAGTCAATAATACTTAGGATAGTGCTTTAACTAGGCCAAATTGACCAAAAAGAGTGTGTATGGTGGTAAATGTCTCCAACAACAGCAGCCACAAGGGTATGAGGTCAAAGGGAAGGAAGATTTGGTTTGCAAGTTGAAGAAGAGCTTGTATGGCCTGAATCAAGCTCCAAGGTAGTGGTATTTAAAATTTGATAAGTTTATGAAAGAACAAGGTTATAGTAGATGTCATTCTGACCACTGTGTTTATTTCAAGAAGTTAGATAATCGAAGATACATTACCTTGTTCTTGTATGTGGATGACATGCTTGTTGCAGGGTCTAACATGCAGGATATAAATGTGCTCAAAATAAAATTAGCTAAATCATTTGAGATGAAGGATTTGGGTGCTGAAAAGCAAATCCTTGGTATGAGAATAACAAGAGACACGAAAAATTGCAAATTGACATTATCTCAAGGTGAGTACATAGAAAAGATGTTGGGTAGGTTTAGAATGAAACATGAAAAAACAGCTAGTACACCTTTGGCCAGCCATTTCAAACTAAGTAAGGAGACGTGTCCAAATACAAAGGAGGACGTAGACTACATGTACAAGGTTCCCTATGCATTAGCAGTTGGAAGCCTGATGTATTCCATGTTGTGCACAAGACCAGATATTGCACATGCAGTAGGAGCTATGAGCATGTATACGAAAAATACAGTTAAAGAGAATTGGAAAGCAATACAGTTGATTCTCAGGTATTTGAGAGGTACCACTTCTCATGCATTATGTTTTGGAGGTTCAAACACTGTTCTACAGGGATATGTTGATGTAGATATGGCAGGTGATAAAGATAGCAGGAGGAGTACCACAGGGTATGTTTTTACTGTGAGAGGAATAATAGTAAGTTGGATTTCGAAACTGCAACAGGTTGTTTCACTTTTAACAATGGAAGCAGAGTATGTTGCTACTACAGAGGCTAGTAAAGAGATGATTTGGTTGCAAAGGTTCATGGAGGATTTGGGTAAGAAGCGGGAGAGTAACAGGTTGTACAGTGACACTCGAAGTGCTATTCATCTTGCAAAGAAATCATCCTTTCATTCAAAGACAAAACATATACAACTCAAGTACCATTTCTTAAGATCTGTTCTAGATGAATAATTGTTAAAGTTTGAAAAGATACATACTAGCAAGAATCCTATAGACATGTTGACGAAATTGAAATTGAGAAATTGAGTTCTTTCTCAGTTTTTGTTGGCCTTCAAGCATGAAGGTGAAAATAAGATAGTTTCCAAGTATAAGGTCCAGAGCATAGTCCAACAAGTGCAGCAATGGTGGAGTTGTTGTGATCAGTCTCCAAGTGGGAGATTGTTGGTTGTGGAGCCTTATCTTCCAGATCCAGAGATATTATTGATCAGCTATGTTTGTACCCCAATTTTACTATACACTCATCCCATATTGGGGGTGTGAGGGGACATCATGTTGGTCAAGAGTTTTGTGGACCCATGGTATTGGGTTAACGGTAGTATTCTCCCATGGTATTTCCCATATAATAGAAATCATTGTAAAACAGTTCTGTATGGTATTGTAGAATTTTGAACAATCTCTGTGATTATGTGAGAGAGACTGTGAGAATGTGAAGAGGAAGTGCAATGGGGTTGCTGCAGGTTGTATTGATTCATATTTCTGGACAGTAATAAAAGGAATGGAATTTTCAATGTGGACGTAGCCCATCTTTTGGGTGAACCACATTATATTTGTGTCTATCTGTAATGTGTTTAATGTGTTTTTCATCTTGTTTAATGATTTAACTGTATAAGTGTTATTGCTCTGCAGTCCTGTTTTCTAACAAAATGGCCTTGTCATTATATATTCAACATAAGAAATTTTTAAACTCATTGAACACACTAAAAGCGATAATGGAGGAAGCATATATGACAGGAAAAACACATTTGGGTACATATTTCATTTTGGTACAGGTTTTGTGGTGTGGGATTCAAAGAAACAACCCATTGTGACTTTGTCTTCAGCAGAAGCAGAGTATGTTGGAGCTACAAGTGTTGCATGTCAAGTTGTTTGGATGTGAATAATGTTAAGGGATCTGTAGCATAACCAGTAAGAACCAAAAACCATTTACCGTGACAACACTTCATCCATTGCACTGTCAACGAACCATGTGTTCCACAAGAGAACCAAGGAAATCGAAACAAGGTATCGTTTTATAAGAGAATTGGTGACTAACAAAGTGATTTGTTTAGAATTTTGCAGGTCCGAAGATCAACTAGCAGACATCTTTACAAAACCATTAGAAAGGGATATGTTCTAGTATCTAGGAATTTATTTAGGAGTAACAAGTTATGCTTAGTAAATTCTAGCATACACAGCAAGTTCCGACTCTGAAACATTTTGTAAAATTTTGTTTTTAATGATCCCCATCTACTTATAATTAAGGGGGGGGTGTGGAAATATTAATTACAAGATGGTCTACATCCCATCTCAACTGACTCAGTCAGATTCTGTAGAAGTACATTTTTGTCAGTTATCCTGTCAGGTTATGGATTTCACATCTCACCATATTTAAGCAATCGAATCATTAATTCTAAAGTCAAGTTCTTAGGTAGAAATTGATTACAGTCTTTAATGTTAGTCAATGGCTTCCAAGAGAAGAAAAATTTAGTCTTTGTGTATGTAGAAGAAAAATGAATGAAAAACATAGTCTTTGGGAGAAGAATAGAGTAAGAGAGAAATGAGAATAAGGAAAAACTCTGAGAAGTGTTCGAGAGCTCAAGATCTGTAAAAGGTGAAACATCTAAGTAAATTTCCAAGTATGTAAATTCCACGATATTTCTCTTTTTATGTTAGGATAATATATAAACCTATAGTTTTATGATTGAATGCATGTTTTATTTATGGCGCACAATTTTATCCATAATTACTTGTGTGAAAGAAATTAACATTTATGGTTTGTAAATTAAATCAAGAATCTCTCAGATATTTCACTATATGATATTGTGGGCTTGTTCTATTAAATTTTTATGGAGGTTCATATCAAGTTAATGAGTGGAGTCATGTTCGACTTACTAGGTGGTAAAAAACTGTCTTTCATGTCAAAGTGAATAATATATTTTATATGACAAAGACAACCTTTTAGTATTATAATCTCCTCAAAGTGGGAGTTGGTTGCAGTTAAAAGTGCATCGCCCTAAAAGCTTGTGGGATTCAAGTGTGTTTCTGTCAACATAGAAGTGTGTCGGTATAAAAGTCCATAAAAGGTTATGTCAAGGTTAAAATGAAAGTTGAGTCATGAATTTTGTAGCATTCAAGTGTGAAGACTTGTCAAAGTTAAATTTGGTTGTAGTGAATCCCATCTAAATATGGTCGAAGTTATTTTGGTTGAAGTAAACTTGTCAAAGTTATCATTTCCAAGAAAAATGTGGGTTCCCAACATTTAGTGTGTCGAAGTCCAAGAGAAAAGAAAATTAAAATATTTACTGTGAAGTAACTGAAGTTGATTGTCGAAGTTTTAGCTAGATACATTTCTTCATGTGGATTTCTCTGAACATTAGAAATTGAAGGTAGAAAATCCACTATTACACGATGAATTTGAAACCAACTTGATTTAGGTTGAGATCAGGATTCAAATTTGAATCCTTCAGAGCCCGTCAAAGGCCATTTTACTTGTTATAGAAGGCCACTATGAATTTTACGATGCAAAATAAATTTAGTTTTATGTCAAGCTCACCAATCATGAAATTAAGCACACCTATGTAAATTTGCAATAGAATGGAAGTTCTAGATTTGGATCATCCAAGGTTACCAGTGATTCAGTGGAGTGTAGGAGACTCAGAATCTAGATACTACTCGAGTTCCCTCGGGAAGTCGGGACTCAAACCTTAGGCCTAGTGGGCATGATGGGGTGCTAGGATGCCAACTCGATGTGCAAATAATTTAATGGAATCATAGATTCACAACTTCATTAAACCTTGGTATGTGTTAGTGCTAGAAATTGTTCTCAGACTACAAAAGAATGAGCCAACACAATCTCAATAAACACAATAAAGTAAAATAGGTTTTTCTAGGGTTTTGGTTGTACAGTTTGTAGACAAGAGGGCATAAAATTCATGAAAACAAAGCAAACACTAAATCATGAGCATTTGAAAGACTGAGATGCATGACATATAAACTATAATCCAAACATAATAATCACAGTACTGAGTTCCACCCACAGTTACGAAGCATTTCAAGCATAAAAACCTTAAACAAGAAATGAGTATACCAACTGAGTAATTAACACAAATTAGAAATGAAACCAGTCAAAAGTATAAAAGGGCATATAGTTGCATATATTTCATAATTCAGTCATAAAAAACACATAAGAGTATTTACACTTAGCTCATAAATCACAGCCTGATAGCCTCCCCTTGCAACAAAAATCGAACCCTTGGTCCTTTTTCAGACTTACATTTATCTTGTTCCTTCAAAAATAGTTGCATAACTGAACCCTAACTACTTTTAGGTTATCTATCGAACTGTTCAATATAAACTATCATTATACAAAAATGAAATAACTTTTTCAAACTAACTAATAACTGCTCTTCCTAAAGTACTTTTACAAGTCTTTTGCTGCCTCTGCTAAAAGAACAATTCCCTCTAAAGCCTGGGATTTCCTTCTAGCTTTCTGGTGGTGTGCTTCCAAATCTGCAACTTTTTTTGTTAGCTCCTCTTTCTGCTATGTTAGCTCCTGGATAGTTTGTTTTAGTTCTATAAACTGATTCTCTGTCTGTCTTTTTCTTTTAAGAGCCTCTTTAAAAACTTAAATCAGTTCCTGATAGCGACTCTTAACTTCTTCCAGATCTTCTCTTAGTCTTTTATTTGCAGTCACTAATCCTTCATTGCTTTCATCTAGGTACTCAATTTGATGCTTGTATTGTTTAATACTCTGCAGATTTTGTTTTTCAGAATCAATGTATTTACCTTCTACTATTGGCTGCATCCCTTCTGGCATCCATGGGATTTTCATCTTCTTGAATATTTCTTCATCCTCCTTCATATGCTATATCAAGGTCATAGGAATTTCTGAATGTTCTTCAGCTTCAATACTGCACTAAACTGCATCCTCAATTGCCTCTCTTTTCTCCATGCAAGAACTCTTTATATCATTTTGCTGCTATTCTTGAATCATCTTATTTCGAATCTCCATGAATATGTCTGAGATCTTAGTATCAGTGAAGACTGGTTTATCTTTTAAAACTATTTGTTTTTTACCCTTCATAACTTCTTTGTTTTCATCTTCACTATCTTTCAATTTTTCCTAAGATGATGAATCTTCTATTACTGTAATCTTTTTCTCAGCCAGTTTGGGATTTAATAGCTTCTTCATATTTAACCTAAGCTTGTTCTTTGGCCTTGTCTTGGGCCTCCAAACTACTCCAACCTCTCCTAACATTTTAAAAACTTTCCCTTGATGTGTTATTGAAGCTAGTTCAGTAAATTTCATTTTCTTTCTTCATGACACTGTTTGTTCTTCAGAATGGGTATGTATTTCTTGTTTGAAGTGAACCCTAACTTCATCAGATAAGGATTTTTCATCAACTTCAGAGGGTACTGTAATAGGGGTTTTCTCTTGTTTCTTTACCTATTCATTTACAATTTGGTTCAGTTGTTCAGGAGAAGCATATTCTATAGGCTCAACTTCCTTCACCTCTGACTTCGAAACTTTCTTTTCCTCAACATTAATTTGCTGTTCAATTTCAATGTTTTCATCTTCCTAATTCGAATATTTTCCTGGTTCACCAGCTTCTTTATCTTTGACTGTGACTTTCTTTTTAAGTTTCTTGATCAAACTCTGACCTTTGTCTAACTCTCTTCTGAGACTGATCTTCCTTCTCTGTTTGGAAACCAGACCAAAACAGGAAATATTCCCATGTCTTCTCTCTTTTCTGAAGTACAATGCTTATAACTAGTTTAATAAGCCCATGATGAAATACTGATTGTTTGGTGTGATCCCGATGTTCTTTCACCCTGCTTGACATCTTCTATAAAATTTTCAAAAAGAAGAATGGGAGATTCATTTTGGATTCATTACTGAGATGTTGAAGGAATCTAAAATGGTACTTAAACACACGAGCAAATCTCCCTTCACAAGTGATATAGCTTTGTAGGATTTTGATAGGCTCTATCCATTCTAGCTTAAACTTTTGAATAGGTACTCCCTTTCCCCAATCTACTACTACATCTGGAAGTAGATATCTCTGAGCATCAAAAGTGAAAGGCACCTTTTTGAACCAAAATTCAACCTCATCTAAAATTCCTGTTGCTTCTGCTAACAATTCCCTGGTCAGTTTAAACTTCAAAGTATCAAAAGAAACTATATCCTTATCCAAACATTGAGCGAATTTATAAGAGGATTTTGAGTGATAACCTTCAATCTTTTCAAAAAACACTAACCACCCTGCTTCTGCAAACAGTCTTGCACAATCTGGAAAAGTTTGAACCTAGCTCATATCCGAAGATTCTCCTCTATTAGTCTTACCACTTCTTGTCATCTTGAATAATTATCAAATAGCTATAGTCAATAGAACAAACTTTGAATCTCTTCAAGTCTTCACAATATGACAGACAATGCTGAATTGGGAAACCTTAAACCCTATACTGAACTCTCTCATTTAAACTGATAAATATTTTAATTCCATTGACAAAGAATTCATCATTCAGTTTATAAACTGATAATATTCAATCAATTTCATCATTAGTCCTCTGCTTTGAAAAACCCCAAATTTATGAACTCAGGTAACGATTCGTAGCCTACATGTCAAAGTGATTAATCTAGGTATGGGAATCATGTTTTCTTGACTGTCAGGTGTCCAACTGCATTCCCCAATCTTCTCTAACCGCTTTGATAACTCCAAACGACCGCTCCTCGAAGCCCTAACTTTTTTCCCTATTTCAAATTTTCGATTACAGACTGTTGATTTTTTGCCACGACCTTCATCTGCTCTACGTGCATTTTAGAGAATATGAGATTCAAGGCGCATTTGTCTCATTATGTTCAACCATCATTATTCCATCACTTCTACAACAGACTATCACGACTCGCCTTCATGATGATATTTACACCTGTCATAGTGATTATTCTAGAGGAAACACATATCAAATCCATCACCCAATATGAATGACATCTCATGTGTGAGAATTTCAAAAAAAACTGGCCCAGAAATGATGATTTTTGAACTTCGCAATTTTCCTATAGTGCATGTGTGCAATTTTTGTAGGCTTGCACTACAAGAAAGTCTGAGTTAATGATTTTTAAAAATTAAACTTATGATAAAGGTTTAAGCTTGGTTTAATAACTTTAATCAAGATTTTATGTTATTTTTAAGACCTTTTAATCTATATAAACATTCTATAATGCCCTCCAACCACGAATTTCAATAAATCAAACCAAAATTTGAAAAATAAAACTAAGAAGTCATATAAACATGGAAGTTAAAGGAAAATGATCCAAAGTATCATAAGAAACAAAATTTTCTAGAAGAAATAAATAAAATCAAGCTTCAAATCATAAACAAAAGGATTAAAAGATGAAAAACAAAAACACGATCTAACAATATGAGAGGCTTCTAGCTTGCCAACTCGGTTTTTCATATGGCATCTTCTTGCTCACAAGTCACGTGATCTCACTCGAGTATACGATATGAATTTAAATGCTTAAATCGCTAATTGATTTGATAATCCTTCAGAGTTCATAATATAGCTTATAGACAACAAAACTAATGGTATTTTTTGTTTTGTTTTATCATAGTATCTTTTGTGTGATTGCATTTGCACTGTAACTAGTAAAAGTTGTAAGTATTTCTATGGTTTTGATTTCGAATAGTGATCCTTACTACTGAGAAGAACTGCTTCCAGATCTCCATATCCATTGCGCTAATACTCCATCACTTCATAGCATTCATAGTTGCAGGGCATTCAAAGTAAATATACCATGTGTGATGTGTGATATCACTACAAGAAAACCCTATGATTAGCATCTCTTTTAGCTTCCTTTTTAGCGTCCACTATCACTTTTAGTGTATTTTTCATCATTTTTTGGACAAAGTGGATGCTTTTCCATGGGATGGCACTTTTAATGTCATTATTTGCGTCCCTTTTTAAAAGATGGCACTATTTTGGATGCTAATTAGCATCCCAATTAGCGTCCCAATGAGCATCCCAATTGGAATCCCTTTTTAAAAGTTGGCGCTATTTTGGAAGATAATTAGCAGCTCAATTAACATCCCAAATAATGTCCCAATTAGCATCACAATTATTGTCCCAATTAGCATCCCAATTAACATCCCAATTAGCGTCCAAAAAATCATCCCATATAACGCCTAGAATAGCCTCCAAAAAAACGTCCTGAATAAGATAGCACCACATATTGATCCAGGGTTAGCGACAAGAATTACGCGATGAATTTCAGCAAGAAAAACATCCAACATAGAGCCAAGTATAGATCCAAGAATTGCGCCTAGAAAACATCCAACATAGCGTTGGGTATAGAGCCAAGTATAACGCCTAGAATAATGCCAGAAATTTCGAAAGGAACCGCGCTAGGAATTGCACTAGGTATAGAGCTAGGAATTGTGTTCGGAAAACGTCAGACATAAAATCCGATATATAAATGTCAATGTCAATGATTATGATTCATGTGATAGTACTTTTATATCTTGATTTATCATAGTGGCACCTACATGATCGTAATCATGGCACTTTTGGATCTTGATTAATCCTAATGAGGGTTAAATTACCTTAATGCCACATAAATTTCTTTAATGCCATTCGAGTGTCCCCAACAACATTTGATAGACCCTAATGGCATATGATTGGAATTGGTAAAGACCTATACCCTTAATTTAAATCTTGGTTCCTAACAACCATCATTAGTGTTACAAATCTTAATATGGCCACCATATTCCTCTTCCAGGTTAAAATTTTCCTATGAAGGGCTTATGTGATAACTAAGGCCCTACACATTTCCCATGAGCCATAGAGTAAAATATTGGTGTAATTATTTGTACTTTTGCATTGTACCATTGAATGGGAAATCATAACCACACTTAGAATCCCAAAGCTTTAAATGAGCACAATATCCCTCTCACATGCAAAAACATGGTGGCTCAAGGCTCCGCACATTTACCTTGAGACTCAAGGACAATGCTATCACCAAAAAAACTTTATCTTGGCACCAAACCATGTCTTAGGAACCAAAACTAACCTCTAATGTGGAAAACCTCAAAATCACCACCATAATGCACTCATGTGATGATATTTCCTACTAATTTCCTATGTGGTTGTTGTGGCCACATGCATAGCCCATGATCTCTACAAAAAAATGTTATGGCTCAAGATTAACCCCATAATTGACCCATAATTACCATTAATTAACCCCATTTAACCAATAATTGACCCCTAATTACCACTAATTAACCCCTAATTACCCCAAAATTGACCCCTTATCAACCCCTACTTACCACATCTCATGACCCAATAATTACCCATAAATCACCCTTAACTATCAATAATTGACCACAGATTACCATTGAATTGTCACTAATAAATCCCTAATTACCCTTCATTTACCTATAACTACCCATAAATGACCCCTAACTCTGCGTTGGGCCAAAGTCAATCATATAGGCCTTACAGAGGAAATTTATGGCTTGTGAGTGGAATATGGTGGTCATTTTGGGATGCATAACACCATGAATATTTTCTTACAACTTGACCACGCTTTGGGATTAAATTCTATGGCTTAAGTTTTTGTAGTTTCCCCTAGTTCTCATGGGTCATGTGTAGCACACCAAACAACCATACATACCCTACATAGGAAATGTTTAGCATATGAGTGAGATATGTCCATCATTTTGAGAACTAGCATACCAAGGACAGTTTTGATGCCCATGCCATGGTTTAGGGATAAGAGGAAAGGAACTAGGCCATAACATATATTTATGAGAGGATCACATGGCATGTTTCCTCACTTGAGGCATCACACATGCCCATAATACATCATCTTTAGCCTCCATTTTAATATGATGGTGGTTTCAATGTTCAAAAGACTTGATGTGTTTCTTGGGGATAAGGGAATAGTTTGGTGCAAAACCCCAGGTTCTAACCCCATGGAATCTATTCCTAAGCATTACATTCCATGTGTGGGGCCTTACGCCACAACATAGTCCATGCATATACAATATTTGGTATGTGAGTAAGATGTGGTGTCACGTTTGAAGGTTTATTACACCAAGGATGGTTCTCACAACCCAAGTCATGTTCTAGGGTGAAGATCCAAATTTTTAGTCCATAGCATGTGGATTTTGCGTTCAACCTTGTAAGAATCCTTAATATTCTAGATCATGCTCCATTTCCAAGTTTCATCTTCTAGATAATGACTGATATTTGATTTGATTTAATTGCAAGCTTGTTATTGTTGAATCTACCAGCTAACATTTTTACATGTTCAATTTATATCAGATGATAACGTTTGTTGAGCTTGGATTGGTTGCATGTCCAACACCAATGGTCAGCAAAGTCTTTACCTTGGTGGAGATAGCATCCACTGTATGCTATGCATACATTGCAAGTTGGATGATTTCCTCCTATGGCATCTGTCTAGGAGATGTACTTTACATTCAATTGTGAAAAATCCTTACCACTTTGAAGTAACAAGAGGAATTTCCATTTTCATACTTGTTCATTGTAGTGATTTAATACTGACTGAGATCTTTGTATATTCCCCAAGCCATCCTAGAACATGGAAAAATGAAGAAGAGCCTAGGGTTTTCATTTAAACATAGGTTCTCTCAATTGAAAATTACATTCAACATCTGGAGAAGAGATTTCTATCTTTGACAACTTATAAGTATACAATGACTAAGATTTGATTTGATTACAAGAATTTTTTTGTTGACTCTACTAGCTAAAATTTAACCTCATCTTAACTCATCTATTGTTGAAGAAATATTTCATGATTATAGGGTGCATAGGGATGAAAATCATTCAAAGAAGGAGAGATTAATGGTCCATCTTCGTGTATTGTTACAAATTGCTGAGAGCTAGACTAAGCCAAAAGATAATGATACTCAAGCTAGTAAGTTTGCACGAGCTCTAAATAAGGTGATATTCTCTTGTTGTTTGATTAATAGATTTTTTCATTTGAAATTGCATTTGGAAATTAAATGTCAAAAGTATCTTGAACTGGAATATTTAGTTAATCCACTCGATTTATCAATCTCCTGCATGTACATGAACATGCACATATGGGGTCGTGTTTACTATAATGGTCACAGTCATCTCCATGCCAACACCGGGTAGCCTCCAAGTCTGTTTGAATTCCGCAACTTATTACATAACTAAAATAGAACCAGTTGATTTAAAATAATGTTATGGTCATGTGGGTTTCTTTCCTTGTATGGTCAATTTTCATCCCAGAAAATTATTGTGAGCTGAGCTTGAACATTTTTAGCCCTCGTGGCTAAGCTAAAACAGAGTCATATTGGTTGGAATATTCATGTTCTAGTGGAATACCAAGGTAATTATCTTTATAAGCAATGTGATTAAGTTCTCAAATGGAAATGGGTGGGTGAGTGGAATCCACATGAGTCTCTTAGCAATGGATTCCATACTTGTTGTGCTGATCATGATCATGCATGCAATGAATGACATGATATGTTTCAAGTGATTGTAGGAAAGGATGTAAAATCATATAGTATAGCTTATACATTTTCATGGATTGTACCCTCAAAGGACAGGACATGACACAAGCTTTGATACACTACATCAAAACATTTGGATCGACAGGAAGGTTAGTCAATTATTTAGTTTAAATGGTTTTAAATTTGAGCATCTTTTGCACTGGCTTACAAATACAGTCAAGTTGAGAATAATATTATACTACAACTATAGTGAATCCGATTAGAAGTTTATTTATTTTTCTACATGATTTATGTTAGTTTGCAGTTAAAAATATCTTTTTGTATAAAAATAAAAAAATTAAAAAAAGTTTGCTATGTAGGTCAATTGTACTCTTTGAAATATGCCCTTCAACATGTAACCATGGATCTGGTTAGCTCCCCAAGATATTTATATATTATGAATAATATCAAATAGAGGACATTTTAGCTAGAGCTAAAAATTTACCCTAGGAATAGTTTTCCACTGTCTTCTAATCAAAGGATATTTCTGAAGTACTTCAACAAATTATATTGATTGGTAGTTAAGGGAAAGAAACAGAGGGTAAGAGAACTTAATTTCTGTATTTAGAACAAGAAGACTCTCACTTCAGCATTCATGTTCCTAATAACACATTGGAGTCCATCCAACTTAGTTTCAAGTTCTTCTGCATGACCTCCACCTTTGATTTCCATCAAAGAAGCCGGAAAATTTCCCACTTTCACTTGGAAATCCTCTTGTAGTCTTGTTTCCACTATCAAGGATTCGGATTAACACCATTTCTTGCTGCCTTTGGAGGTGCCATTTATCTTATATGAGAAACCATTTTGGGAAGAGTAGCTACTATTTTTGGAGGTGGGTGAGTAAATATGGTTGTGATCACTTTGAAATGTTATAGCCATGCTTGGATTCATGCTAAAGTGAGTGATTGAGCCATGATCACTAAATGCACTTCCTTTTAATTATCGAGTGTGATGACCTTCATGTCTCTAACTAACCATCCAAATACTTTGCTTGATATGAAATAAATTTACCAAATATATCTCCAATATTTGGCAGCTGAATAGTAACTGCCCAAGCTAAGCACAAATTTTCATTGCTTTCACCACAAGGTTCTCATCTTTCTCCATCAAATATTCCTGTAATTGTTTAATTTGGCTGATTTTCGATTCTCTTGTTGACTAGGCAATGCACGAGTTTGTTTAAATTCCCTAAACATGATTGACACTATCATTTTCAAACAAGTCAAGGATGTGATTAGTATTCAGTATCTCGTCCTTCATTTTTAAGTGGCAGTTGTTTCATTTCATTTTAACCACATTTGTTAAGGATTGAAATAACTCCATTTCTCAAAATTGTAATTCAACATTTTCTATACTTAATAAATCTCAGGATCACAGAGTACCTTGCAAAGAATAAAATTTTAATGACTCATAAATGTCGAAAACATTCCTTGAGATCACTTGATATTAGCACATTGCGGCGAAACATTAATCCTTTAAACATTACTGTAATAAAAACAAATATCAAATAAATTCCAATCTTGTATCATTAATAAGTGTCAAAATTTTCTGAGTGTCAAGTGTTGCTATAAATTTTCTGAGTGTCAAAATCATACACAACAATCATTTCAAGCTCTGTACAAGTCCTATTTTCGCTTGAAAATAAAGGTATTTATGAATTGAGGTTTCTTACAATCATTTTTTCCAAGCTTTAGCATCATTATATAGTGTGTTGATGACTTAAAAGTACAATAGTACCCTCTTATTTCAATATGGTGTAAACAATGGTTATTTTTCTTGAATAACATTGTATTATCATTTAAGGATGTGTCTTCATGTCCTCTTACCATGGGTATCTTAATGGATTATGATTAAATATCAAACCTTAAACAAACATCAACACCAAAATCACAATACTTCAACATTCAGAAATTCTTACTATTCGTCAACTCCAGTTGGGGAAGTGTGGGATAACATCTGAAAGGAATTAAACATAAATGTAGTTTCCCACCAGTAGGAATCATTCTATAGCAAGTGGTTAGTAAAAATATTTTCGATGAGGTTTTTGGTTGTTATTTGTCTGACAACTTGGGAAATTTTTTGGTTTAGAGTGGGTAGGAATATTACAGTAGCTAGGTTTTTCCAGAGTACGTCCCCATAAATGGAAAGTATACTCTAATAGAATTAGGTATGTTGATAAATTGTGTTAATGGAGTAAATGGTTGGTATTTGTCTTATAAAATAAAATTTATTAAAATCAAATAGGCTCCATTCATCTTATGTCCATAAATAGGTGCAAGGAATTTGTTTATGTTAGTAGTAGAAAATCTGCACTGTCCGATTTCAATTGTTGATGAAAATCGAAGTTGGAATGTTTTCCTTCTTAAGATTCAACAAACTAAATAGGGTTTGAAAACTTTGAATTAAGAAAACATAAAAATAATTATCCATTGTTAAGATTAAATACTGCGTAGTAAGAAATTGTACCCATGCATCATACATATATTCAAGACTTATCGCCTATTATCCATTGACTTATATCTTGGTAGCAATGTCATAAGAGGTGAGATTGGTTGGTGAAGTGGGGAGATGCTATTTCCCGCACTAAGGTTTGGATCCTCTAAAAGGTGACATGTTTCCTCAAGCGGACTAATGTGCCTTGCAAGATTGGTGTCAATTAGTGCAAGTTATCATGTCCATTAATTTGGGATGGATGTTCACACTTGCCCATATAAAAATGTGTATGTAAGCACTTGGTTTTGATAGGTGGTTAGTGCTTGACACATAGTTAATGAATCGTATTCAAATTCCATTACTATGACTAATGTTTTTATGTGCTTATTGTTATCAACATAAATGGCACTTATGTGTCCAAGTACTGACATCCACTATGTCAGGACACAAAAGGATAAATAGGATTGAAGTGGCCAAAACACTATAGATGTGCATGACCATTGATGCATGATCTCCAGAATAGCCTGATATATTATTATTCTGAGTTTAGGGTTTCACATGCTCCTATTTGAATTGCAACTCATGTGTCACATGCGACTATTTGCATTGCAACCCCCATGTACATTGAACACGCGAGTTTCCTTTGAGCAACAAGCGTGTCACACATGACTATTTGCATTGCAACCCTTGTGTACATTGAACACGTGAGTTTCCTTTGAGCAACAAGCATGTCACACGTGCATTGATTATATAAACACTCGCGTGTACCATAATTTAGCATTAAAAAATATAAATCGTGATTAGATGAGATTAGTTGGGCCTTAATCCATAACTATCCCAACTGTCTCAACCATCTTAACCTTTGAAACTACTATATTTTCCAATGTATAAATAGAGGCCTTGGGATGGGGCTAATCAATAAATTCTAGAAGAGAAAAGTTATGCTGGTGGTATACCTTCTGAGTCTTGGAGCAGTAGAACTCAGTGTCCTCAGTTGCAGAGGATTCCTTGTGTTAGCAGCTGGGTTGTATTCTCACCTATTCACTATTTGTTAATAAAGAGAATTCTTCTTCCAATCTTTGTATTGTGCTTTTCTCATGTATATTGGTTAATGAATGATGTCAATTATGTTATTAATATGCATTTAATCTAACGTATATATATATATATATATATATATGAGATATTGCTTGAAGAATTGGGTTTTTGCAGGTGAAGAGAAGTAGCCCTAGAAGCTTTGGAGAAGATTGAAGCAGGAGAATGCCAAGCTTTGATCAATCACCATAAATCGGGTAAGCCAAACTCTCTTCCTATTCCTATTTCATTTTTTGTAAAATCTGATTGTCTCCCAATTCTATTAGTAAGTTGGTAACCCCAGAACCTAGGTTACAATGGTGTATTATCATGTACAGCAGAACTAGTAACTCCACTGGGGTGTCCAGCCTACTGTGGGCCCATCCTATAGGTCCCCTTACCAGTCTTTTCTTTGATTGTGATCATGGGTGTGTTTGTTTATATCTTACCTTTTGGTTCATAGTGTAGTATGTTCAGAATCCTTTGCTAGTATTTTTTCCTTGAATTTTTTTTATCAAAACACACAGGTTGCTGTGTGCATAGTCGTATGTGTAACCTTGTACATAAGGGTGATGCTGTAATATGAGCATTAATAGGGGCCTCGTAACAATTAACCTAAATATGTGGGTTACGTTTCATGTACATAGAATTGATATGTTCATAAACATAGATTTATTTACTAATGCATATAATTCACTAAAAGAATTGATTCGTACTTTAGACCATCAACACAAAACACATGTATTATGAAAATTGTGTCTAGACATTTATTGTCACTACCTTGAGCTCATGTATATGAGTGAGTTATGAATGTCAAGGACTTGCACACATTCTTACTATTCTATTCTTTTCTTTACAAACTGTCTAACCTTGGTGGAGAACTTACATTCATCATTTGGCATTATTGGGTTTGGAATTATCAATGGCCAATGCTGGCTCGAACACCAATGGTTCTTAGTTCTTTATTACTTTTGCAGCAGCACCTCATCTTGATGGGTATATACTTGATTCCATATCTTGAATGTCATTTATGATTTTTTGTATTCAGCTGAGTTTGTCAGAGCAGATTTACATGTTGGTTTTTATCGGCATATTTTCTCTTTATCCATGACTCATGAGTGTCACACGAGTGTCACCGTATGGCAATTTCTTAGTTTAGAAATACAAGATTCCTTTGCCTTTAAATAATGGGTTATTTTCTTTGGGTTCTAGACACCAATGCAATTTTACCATTTGACCTTTTAAATTCTGATAATTTTTTGTAGGAAGTTCTCTTCAGTCCAGTTCAGTTAGTCTATATGCTACGAAGGGGGTGAAGCTAACATTTGTCTGACTAATGTCGACATCTTGTCTCTCCCGATATCTATTTTCTATTTTACTCTCATATCATTAATGTCCCTTTTCTTATTATCTGCAGCAAGCATGTCGTCTTTGAAAGAGTTGTTGAGGGAATAGATGTAATGAAGAAAATTGAGCGGTTATCAACCGCAGATCGAGGAAAACCTGTTGTTCCAGTTAATATTTCTAATTGTGGTGAAATATTGCCAGGAAAAGATAATAGTACAGTTGCAGTTGATGAAGGTACTTTTATCTTTTAAGTTGTAAGCATCATGCTATGCCATTGTTTAATATTTAACTAACCATAAATGTTATAATTCTTTGGTTGATATATTGAATATAATTTATAGAAATGGTTTTCTTTTATTCCTTTCAGATATGAAAATTTGGATTTATTTGTAGATAAAAAGAAAGGAAAGAAACAGAAGGATACAAAAGAAGCAGTGTCAAGTGATGATAGCTGAAAAATGTGTAGAAGGAAAAATCATAGGAAGGTGCGTAAGGACCGGTGGAAGAGGAGGCGACGCCATTATTCTTCTGATTCAGACACCTCATCAGACACTGATCCAGATTCATACACTTCTGATAGTGAGTCTGAATTAGACTCTTCCTCATCATATGATACTAGCACTTCAAGTGAATATGATAGGGTGAGAAGAAAGAATAAATCATCAAGAAGAAACAAGCATAGACATACAAAGCAAAGAAGGGACAAGCGGAGAGGGAAAAGACATGGTTGGGAAGTGAAGAAATTGAGATGGAAGTCCAAGTGTTATGGATTCTTTATTCATTGACCAAGGAATATGAAATCTAGTCTCATGTCTTATATACATGATTCATTTTTATAATAGTGTTTGAATATTTTGTTTTGAATTGCAGGAGCTTAGATAGTGTCTATAGAAGTGGCAGTGATAGTGATAGTGATACTGAAAGTCATAGTGATAGTGATGTTGGTAAGAAAAGTGTGAAATCAAAGAAACACTCTTGTGCATTTGAGAAGCCTCAACTTTATGGTAAGTGGTAGTTCATTAGTAACTTAATGTTTAACTTGCCACTTGTCATCAAGCATTTTTTGGAATTGATAGAAATGATGATGTTGGGTTTGATAATGTTATTTTGTTGGAATGCAATGGTCACACTTTAACCGAAGTTCTATTCTCCAATTTTTTTGAAGGTATTAGATGTAAAATTTGTAGAAATTAAAATTAAAATTTTAATGGGCACCATTAAAAATGATGGTACCTCTTGGAAAACTCTTTCTTCTGTGAGGCCACTTTGCCTATGGTTTCACATACCATAATTTTTATTTTTATTTTCTGGATTCCAGTACTTGTGTTATAGGATTAATGGCCCTTTTATGTCATAGTAGATTATTTGTGAAAGGTTTTAATTGCATGACTCTTAAATCTTAGTTTATCTTTTGCTGAAATTTTCAGTAGTAAAGGCGGTTTTATTATCTCTGAAATTTAGATTTTACTTCAGGTCCGGGCATGGTTTTTAATTGCATATCATGAAATTTGAAATAATAGTGCTAAATATGTTCATGTTAATTGATTTTGAAAATATTTTATTAACCAAGACATGTATGGCAAACCATATGACTACAATTTTAGGAAAAAACCAAAGAGATGGATGTTGGTGAAGTTAAGGCACACATGAGTCTAGATTCTCGATCTCCCCAAAGTGATGCCCCTAGTAGCTCTAGGTCAGTATTCCTTTCCCATTTTATTGAAATGATCTATGAATGCCATGAAAGTGTTATTAAGGTCTATCATTTTGTTTCTGATATTATCTTGGCATTCTTCAGTATATATATTGTTTCATATAGTTTGGTGTTGTATAATTGTACACTGTGCACTTTGTTGTCTTGTTATTTTAATAAATGGAATTTTCTCTCCAAGGAGTCCCAGCAGGAGCCCTCAGAAGAGTTTGAGTAGAATCCCTAGAAGAAGCTTGAGAAGAAGCCCTAGAAGAAGCTTAAGTAGGATCCAGAGTGAGATTCCTAGGAGAATCTCAAGCAGGAGCCTGAGTAGAAGTCCCAAAAGGGTGTTGAGTAGAATTCCTTGAATGAGTTTGAGAAGGATCCCAAGTGTGATTTCTCACAGGGTTGTAAGCAGGAGCCCAAGTCACAGGGATTTAAGTAGGATCCTAAGTGTGATTGCTCGTAGGCCTTTAAGCAAGAGTCCATGAAGGAGTTTGAGTAAGCATTCACGACAAAACCTACCTCAAAGTACTTCGAAAAGTTGAAGCATGCCTCCAAGAATAAGGTTGTTAAGAGTATCAATTCATGATCTTGTTGTTGATAAGAGTACGCTTCCCCATCCTAATCAAAGTCAAACTGTTGCAAGAAGTCATATCCCAGAGGGCACACCTAAACGTGTGAGAAGAGGTCATGGATTCATCTAGCATTACTCTTACGCTCGACGTTATCATACACCATATCCATACCACTCTCCCCTAAGGTCTCATCGCCTCAGTGAAAGGAATATTCTTGAAAGGGACATTTTTGTATGCATTCATGTGTATCAACTTGGAGCTTCCATTTCTGGCTTCTTTGTTTCTTTATGTTAGAAATAGTAATCTTGCTTCCATCTAGCATTCCTCTGACATGGAAGGTTTTGCATTCTTATTTAAATGGATGTTATTCATAGTCCTTAGGAATTTATACCCATTTCCAACATCTGCACAATGACTATAGAGTAGAGTCCTATGCCCTATCATGATTGTAGTTTGTTAAGTATATCTGATTCTATTCCTTCTCCCAGTGTTTCAAATCATGATGGTTTTCCAAAGAAAAGGATAAAAAGACAACCTCATCCTATACTCTATGGCCCCATGAATATGCTTATATCCAATGTTGTTGGGGATCATGTAGATATCCCAGTGCAAGCACTACAACATCATCCTGGGAAGCAAATAAACATTATGAATTGATATCACAATATATCCTAACCATTTGTCCTTGTGGATATCATTAGCTTAATGGAAGAAGGAACTTTTCTCATCCCATGGTGGATAAGATCCATGTGAAGCACAAACTATTGGGTTGATCATCCTCTTTTTGTTGGGTCCTGTAATGGCCCCATTTTTACCACACCCGTTATATCTTTTTTCCCTGTCCTACTCATTTCTACACACCAAACAGATGTTTTTCCTCACATTGAGCTTAAATATTCACAGGTAAGATTAATTATTGTTTTATTCTATTAATTCCTAATATTGTTATTGTTAGAACTCTGTCTTTCAAATTATGCTAATATGTCTTGAATTTATAAAGATGGTTCATCCTCAAGGAACATAGGTGTAGCAACCCGCTTGGTCTAGAGAGAAAATGAATATTTGGTACCAGATGTTACTTGTCAGTTCCATATCTATACCTTGGATGCAAACAAAGATCATTCTTCCACGTGTTAGATGCAATAGTGCACTACTACTTAAGGCATAACCGCAACATATAGGGTATCTTCCATCTAATTTTGTTTGATCCGTTAATGACTAAAACAACAACACTCCCTATATTCCCTATTTCCATTTAATTTCACTCACAGTTGTAACAGCTTGTTGTAACAAGGCATCCTGAAGATCATAGATCTTCATGGCTACCCGATATTAGTGGGTGAGGAGTATGTTGTTCATGTATAAATATAGGGAGGTGATCTAAACCTGGGGTTGGTTGATTATTATCAAACTGTGTAACCTGTGATAGAGAGTTGTAACTGTAATTCGCCATTTTAATATAAGGAGCATGATTCTTCATATTTCTGCATCTTAATGTGTGTTAGTTCTGGCATCTCTATTCAAAGGTTGGGCCCTCATTCCCACAGAGATTTCCGAGTTAATTAGATTCTTTGATTGTTTTTGTTTTGTGGTGTGGAAATTATATTAGATGAATTCACAGTTAGCAACAACAATAAAGGTTGATCATTGTGTTTTCTTTCGTAGTTAATGTTTTCATTCCTATTAAGCTACAACTATGTGGTGTGACACTCGAATGTGTAGGATAGTTTTTATATGCATGTGTGCCAATAGCTGTTACAATCAAGCTCAGATCCAGTTCCTTTCAGTTACTTATCTTTCTCATGTTTGCTAATTTAGTCATATTATGGTTTAGAGTTTGGTTCAATTACTGTTGTTTCCAATTCCTAGATTAGTTGAATTAAACAGGTTATGATTGATTCAGTTATAGTCTGATACCGTAGGATTTAACTTCTTGAAAAAGTAAGTCTATTTGTCTATTCTTAGATTTGTTATTGCTGGATTGATGTTGTAGGAAGGTAATTGCATTTATGAATTCTTAGATGGGTAAATTAGATTAGTTTTATCCATGAGAAGAGTTTGACTAAGCAGATAGGTAGGATAATCATATTTCACTTATTCAATCAGCTACTTAAGTGTTTATGCATAGATTGTGCTAATTATCTTTGGAACAAAAATACTTCCCTGGGTTGACAATTCATATTGAGCATTCTGTGTGTTAGTTATAATTAATTAGCATATAGGGTGACCAACATTTTGGCGTCCTTGTTAGGGAATAAAATTGATAGACACAGTAGTAGTTGCATTTATTCATCTTTCTTCAAAAAAAATTTCAAGCTTGCATGATTTTTGGGTTGCATGAATACAAGGACAGTACAACATGACATTCCTAGAACCCCAGGAACTCCCCAGAATACTAACTTTGCAGGTGGTTGAGATCATGGCAGCAGTTGAGCCTTGGGAAGGAGGACATTCATTGATGATATAGTTTCTAGAGCTAACTCTTCTACCAAAGCTCACCATCAGGGATAGTCATCTGTCAGAAGAATCCCAGTTACTTTTAGGTTGGAAGCATCAGTTTCCATGGTGGAGAAAATAGGAGAAATTGCGAGACCATATGGTGTCCCTATGGATGAAGATAGAGCCAGTGTTGTGGGAGTAGGTGAGCCAGAGGTGGTTTACCATGTTGATGGGAAGGAGGTTACAAAGGAGGAGTGGTTACAACTTCAGCAGGAGTGGAAAAATTAGAAGAAGCGAAGACAAGAGGAAGCAGAGGAAAACATGAATAACATACATGACCCTGATGATGATGAGGAATAAGTAGGGGATAACTATCACAATGATGGAATCCCTCCACACGAGGAAACCATTTCCACACTTTAGTTTCCTATTTGACAACCAATTGGTCAAGCCCTCATGAAGAACATTTCACCACCAGTATTACCATGCTTTCATAAGAAATCCACATAGGATCTAGATGAGTTTCTTTTCGAATTTGATATCCTCTATCGTATCTACGACTACACATCCAGTGAAAAAAAGTTAAAAATTTTCCCTGCTACTTTGAAGGACAATGCTCTGCGATGGTTAATGAGCCTGGGTGGTGAGACTGTCACCACATGGGAACAAATGAAATAGGTGTTCTTTGGAAAATACCAAGAGTATTGCAGGACAAAATATAAAAGGGAAGAACTATTTAAGATGATTCAGAAAGAGGAAGAAAGTCTGGAGGACTTTATGGAGAGACTTATGTACAATGTACATAGGGCAGAACAAACTGATATGGGGAAATATGTGCTCAAAATTATCTTACTATGTGGTATTGGAGAAATTTGCCTAGATATGTTGAACTTGTTGGGAAAGGGGGATATCTCAAAATAATCTTTTGAGGAGATTATAGACTTATGTCGAAGATATTTGAGAGGCTCCTCCAGAACCAACAATCATGACAAAGGACTGGACCGAGATGTCTTCAGTAGAACACAGAAGTCATCTAATGCAGGAGCCACTTGGGTAAAAATAGGAAAAATTCTTGAGAACTTCAAAATAGAAATGATGAGCTCCATATCCTCATAAATGGAAGTCCTAAGAGAGAAGCAGAGGAAAGCAGTAGAATATTTGAAACTTGGCATATTCTATCCCAAATGCAGGAAGAAACACCCACTAAAGGAGTGTCCACTTGACAAAGTGGAATTATGCCAACTCTGTGAAATGAATCATGATACTAAGGAATGTCCTTCACTAGCCCAAGTTAAGGCAGTCCTACAGACATCTACTCCTGATCTGGAGCAAGTTTACTTCATTACTCAGAAGAAGCCTTGGAAGCCTCAAAATCAAGGTATGAATCCAAACTCATTACCTTTTTGGAATAATATGAATAACATGAATACACAATTCCCTTCACATTATTCTAACAATCAATGGAATCTATCTCAAACTTTTATGCAAAATCCTAACTCTTGGTCACCTTGTGCACAACAATCAAACCAGCCAACTTCTTGGTCTCCTGGTTGGAGAAAATACCATCTAGGAAATCAGTTTCCTCACAACCAACCTCCTCATCAACAGTTTCCTCATCAGCAGTACCCTCCTCAGCAATACCCTCACCAACAGTACCAGCAGCCGCAGTTGCAAATTCAAAACAATGTTGAACCAATGAACACACCAATACAACCATAGTTTCATGCCTAGCCTAACCCTAAAACAAATAATAAATAAGTTCATCAATTTGAGACTGCAAACATGCTTGCTTACTCCATTACCTCAGTCCCCTACAATGACATGCGCTTACGATCAAGGAGGGTAGTGGATCCTTTAGTCATTGAAGATGTTCCATCTTCTGTGATTGAAGCAAGAATGAATCAACAATACCCATCTAATACAATGATCCCCATCATTTAGTATGCTAAGAATCCTACGGAGATATTGGTTGAAACACAGGAAGAAACACTCATTGAAACACATCCTACACAATTACTTAAAGAACCGTCATATCCATAGCGACTGACACTACAGAGGATAGTGGAACGAACTCAGTTTAATATCTTACAAGAATTAAAGAACTTATATGTTAAAATTCCATTGTTACAGGCCCTTCATGACATTCCCATCTATGCTAAAATAGTCAGATATATGTGTGTAAGGAAACCAGGAAGAAAGCCCAGGGATCCTCCCACTGTCCATGTAATAGGAAAACTTTATGAATTAATAATGGGAAAAAATCTCTTGGCTAAGTATGATGATCCTAGAAACCCTACTAATACAGTACACATTGGAAACACTCAGATACCGAATGTTTTGGTATATTTAGGTGCAACTATCAACATTATGACCATCAAAATTGTGAGAAAACTTGGGCTCACTAATCTTCGGCCAACCCCTACTATCCTAGAACTTGCTTATAGGTCCACAATCAAACCCAAGGGAATCCTATATAACCTTGTAGTCTTAGTTGATTCATGGGAGTACCTTGCGAACTTCTTGGTTTTGCAACCAAATTCGCAGTTAGGGGGACACCCGCTGATCCTAGGAAGACCTTGTTTAGCCATAGCAGATGCTTGAATAAACTGTCGGTCAGGGTCTATGACTATCTCAGATAGTATTGATACAAAATTCCTTACCTTATACCTTCTAGCTCAACCCAGCTTAGAAACTGAAACTCCACTATGGATGGAGCTCGAGGAGGAAGAAGGCGTTCAACCGTTGTTAACGATAGGGAAAGCCTTAACCTTTAAGGATGAAACATAGAACAATACTATCAACAGTTTCATCAGTGAGCCCACATCTGTCAATAAACATGTTTACCATATCCTGAATAGTACTTTAGGTGAAGAAGAACAAGAAAATATAACAGCGGAGACCTTAGTCAATGATGCCAACATAATTCTAGTACTTAAAAATTTGAAAATCATTCCAGTTGAGATAGAGTCAGGAAAAACACTGAACATTAATCCGAATCTTGCTTCTGATGAACTAGAACACCTGTACACTCTTCTAAAATAACACAAGGTATCTTTTGCTTGGGAGTACATAGATATGAAGGGTATCCCTTATAATCTGTGCACCCATCATATTTAGATTAAAAGTGACTCACGTCCTGTGTGCCAACTACAATGAAGGATGAACCCTAACTTGAGGGATATTGTGAAAGAAGAAATCCAAAATATCTTGGAAGTAGGGTTTATATACCCCATCTTATACATCGAGTGGGTTTCTCCACTCGTGATAGTGCCAAAAAGGAATGGGAAATGGAGAGTCTGCGTAGATTATAGGGAGTTAAACAAAGCGATGCATAAAGACAATTTTCCCCTACCTTTTATCGATCAGGTAGTTGACACCTTATTGTTATATCTGATTTTACCACAAATGGTTGATCACATATTTATGGCCTTCCCTATCCCTCTGTAGACTCTTTCGACTCCATGGAATTATATTATCCTTTGATGTTCCAAGATCATCCCTTAAAAATCCCTGTTTATTGTTGTGCGCGACTTTTAAACCTATACTCATGTGTACATGTTATTTTTAACCTCAAACCCGCATCCATCAGGATGTGTGCATAAGTCCAAATATTTTTGGAGTTTTCCTCATAGAAGTCCAAAGATCCTGACTCTTGGCCTTCCATATGCCTTGAGATTGCTCATATTTGACCCTCCATTACCCTTTTGGAGTACTATATAAGGAACCCCTTGGATACATTGAAGAGGGGGAATTAAAGAGCAAAGAAACTATAGTCCATTGTTGCCTCAGTTTTCTTATACTTGAGTCTGCATCCCTTTGTCCCTTTGGAGCACTTAGTGTTCTTCCCAATCTTTCCTTTGCTTTTTGAGCTTTCTATCAAGAGATGGAGGATTGAGGTGGTGGAGGCCCAAGTGGAGGACTTGGTTTCTCCGGTTTGTAGACATGCTGACAGAGGTTGTTCGATATTGTAATCTCTGATTTTATTAATAGAAATATCTTTTCCTGTCCAATTATGTGCATTTGAGTATGAATATTGTATCCATGGATGTATTTAATTGCTTATACATTATTGAGTATATACGCTAGATAAGGTCTAACACACTATTATAGAGCATGCTTGTCTTGTTTGTTGTTATTGAGAGCAAAGTGCTAAAGCAAGCCTGAATTGGAAAATCTCAATGAGGATCTACTTCAACCGTCCAGAATAAGGTACGATTCGGTATCCCTTGATGTTAGATGTTTGGTAAGATTGATTTCTAGTGTCAAAGTTGTCTGTTGTGGTACACCCCAAGCCATAGGAAGTTTCTCTCTGTAATAGAATTGGCGACCATACTGGGGAGGTTCCAAGTTGTTTTTTCTTTGGGGTTGGGGGCACAATGTGCTTGATATTTTTGACTTGCTCTTTGTTTCTCCCCATTTCTATGTCACATTTAGTAGTATGTTCATCCATTGACACTCCCCTAGATTGGTTTGACTCTTGACCTTCTTTTTACCACTGTATTCTCTGTATACATGGATTTTTGGCTAGAAGTCACGTACATACGCAAGCTTTTGGCCAAAATCCACATATACATGCAGGATTTTGGCCAAAACACACATATACATGCAGGTTTTTGGCCAAAATTCGTGTACATACGCAGTTGTTCTTTAAACAGTCATGTACATCCTCCCTTTTGGTTGAGTTTGATGTCATGGGAAGTTGCTGGATGGGTTGTGAGTGTGGTTGGGTATTCCTGGGTCAGTGATGTTGTTTGTTGGCTGCTTCTTTTGTGACCAGAGACCACTTTTTCATTGATTTTTCTTTGAAAGTAGTTCTAGTCATTTATCTTTTTTTTTTCCATTAGTGCATTACTCTTTTTGTCATAGTGTCTTGATGGACTTGTGTTTTATATTTGCTGCAGAGACTGAAAATTTTAATGAATTTTCTTGCATTTTCATTCTTTTATATTGAAAATACAAAATAGTTTCACTCTTAGTTGCATATTAGATATGGATTTGAGGAGGTACTTGCATTGGATAGCTTGGATGAGAGTTGAATTTAGGATTTCATATAGGAAGGATTGCATTGGCATTTGGAAAGGAATTTGTATTTTTACATCTCATGTGGTGGCATACCCCGTTTTTCATTCTACAATATTGCACTTGGAATTTCTTGTTAGGTGTGCATATTTATTTCACTGCTGAGTCATAACTTCATTAGTTGCATGACCATTTCCCTTTGAGTAATCACAACCAATTAAACTCAACGCTTTAATAAAATGAACTACACATTTTTCTTTTATAGGGTTCACAAACAAGATTAAGTTTTAGGGTCTTGGAATAGTTAATTGTGAGTCAATTCTCCAAGACTACTAAACAACAATAATTAGGTGTCTTTCCAGGTGAGAGAGTGAAACCCTTGGTATAATTAGTGTTTCTCAGGATGCTCCTCTTACACATGAGTTAAGCATGAGGTAGTGCACACGATTGTGATTGGGATGAACCTTGGTCACTTTTGTGAGCACCGAAGATATTTCCAGGATTGTATTCGTATCTGGGGGCTCTTTCGAGAGTTTCGGGCTTTGCTACCCTGCCCATACAGTCGATATTTCCTATGAATTTCCACCTGAGCATTGGTTATATTGGGGTGACCTTAGTTTCCTTACCTATTTATCGCAGCGGGTACTTGTAGAGTTTATTATGTAGGTGTCATGGCCAAGTAGGGGTCAGATAGCACAATCGCTTTACGCATTGAAGCTGAGGGCCACTATAATTGGTTACATACCTCCTCTTGTAGTGTATGGGAGTTTCAAGGCTCTCCTAGGTGAGACATACGTGCTGCATTTGGGAGCTCACTTATCCTCCCCTTGGTTTGCTTGTATTTTGGTTATAGATTCTCTTAGGAGTGTTCTCTTTGTGAGCTAGTGGGATTTTGGGATTGTGGTTACTTGAGTATTTTTATGCTCTCTCGAGTTTGGATCCTTTTATTTTCGGAATGACTGGTGTCCTGTCACCCATCCTTGTTCCTAGTACGAACCCTAGTGTCAGACTTGGGGGCATCACAACCCCTTGCCATGCTCATGAATTTGGGAATGGTCATATTCCATCCTCTACTCCACTTGTGGAGGATTTTTATTCCCTTCACTCGGTATTTACACCAATGGTCACCCTCACAGGGGTGGTAGTGGATACGTGAACATTGGGTCTACACCTTACATTCCTTCTTATGTCCCATCATCCATCGCACTGTTTCTTTTGAATGCAGTTGTCATGATCAATCCTCCCTACATCCTATAGTTTGCACTCTTTACTGACTATATCCAACTATTTTGGACTAATATTGTTGTCATGTAGGGTCCATGTTTTTGCACACTCTCTCCGATGTCTTTGACCTGTTCGTGTCTATTATAAGTATCATGTCTAAACTAGCATATAGGTTAGGATTTCACATCCACTTGTATTTTGCATGGCCTTATGACTGTTTCATCTTAACCTTAGGTACGAAACCGTTCCATAATGTCACAGAACCTTCTTGCTGCTGTTAGAAGTGGTGGTATGCGAATGGTAGAGATTTCCTATATATGGGTTCCCTAGTTAGATCCTGTTTTGCATTTGGTGCCCATGTTAAAATTTCTCCTTTAGGTTGTGGGAGTCCTTTTTAGTCCCGCCAAGTCCTTGAGAAAGAGCTTCATACTCCTATTGAACTTTATGCTGGCCATTTCCCTAGGACTTCCTTGTATATATCAAGTTGTAATTGCATTTTCAGGAGTTTTTATTTCCTTCTTTAGCTTTATGTCGACTTCCTGACTTTGAGTTATTAGCCATATAGCCCGAGCTTGTCTCATGTCTAGACAAGAAGAGCATTTTTACATATCTTTTGCAGCTTGATCACCCCTTTTACCAAGAGGATACCTTCCCCCGAGTGTCATTATCCTGCACATGTATCCTCGCTTGAGCATAGGCTTGTTTCTTGTCCCCTGACACTCGTCTCCTCCTAGATTTGTACTATAAAGAACTTTTATTCTTTTTCAAGCTTTTCAAAATATCTGAAAAAAAGGTCAAAAAAAAAATTCAAAAAACCAAAAATCCAGACAATAAAAGATATCTTTGGTAGCAGTTGAGTCGTGTCGCCTTCAAACATAGCACTATATATCACATCCGTTGGTTGGGTTATTAGTTTGACTTTAGGATATGTACTTGTTACTTTGAATTTATCTCCATCGATTGGTTAAGCTTCCAGTCCCTATGGAGCCTCTGTTGATGCCTCATGTGTCACATAGATGTCCCAGTTTGCATATCGAGTCCATAATGCCTACCTTTAGTCACCATTCACCTTTATGCTCTTGTTCGAAGGAAGTTGAAGCACGAGTCAGCCATTCCTCAGTTGTCTTGACTTTCCATGTCAACCATTCCCAGTACTGTTACTGGTTCGTGCACATCTTGTTCAAGTTCTTCCACATTATACAACATTACTGAGTACCTCATGTTGGTTGATGGGGGATGCCTTTATGCCCTCCTTCCAGTGGATTCCATTCCATTGAATTCACATCATTTATTCTGGAATAGGAGTGTAGAGTCATTTGAGTACCTTGAGTCTTACAGTCATCAGTGGTAGGTTCTCTCGCCATCGATAGTTTTGGGAATACATCAATGTCCCCTGTGTTGTTCAGGAATAAACACCCTTATAACCTAGGGTCTGGGGTTACCAACTTACTTCTAAAACTTGTATACAATTAGCTTTAGTTAAGTACAGAAAGGAAATAGGAAGAAATATTGGACTCACCCGATTACTGACGGTTGATCCAAACTTTATCTTCTTCCGCTCTGCTTCTCTCCAAAGGTTTTAGGGATGCACCTCCTTCACCTGCAAAGAGAAAATTCTCCAAGTACAATCTTATACATGTATATATAATATGTTAGATAAACAACATATATAGTTCTTAATCAAATATATTCATCAAACCCTAATACATGAAAGAGACTCAACACAATGTTGGAAGAAGAATTCTCTTTATTAACAATCAGTGAATGAGATAAGTGTACAACCCAGTGCTTGAGACAAGGACTCCTCTATAACCAAAGGACTCTTATTTCTGCTGCTCCAAGACTTCTAAAGATATACCACCAGCATAACTTTTCTCTCCAAAATTGATTCTCCTAATGCCCTCCCCAAGGCCTCTATTTATACTTTGGGAAATATAGTAGTTTCAAAGGTTGAGGAGGTTGACATGGTTGGGGTAGTTGATGATTAAGGCCCAAATAATCTCCATTAATCATGACTTATATTTTTTAATGTCAAATGGAGATGTACGCGACTATTAATATAAGCAACCCGTGAATGACACATGAGTCTCTTAAAGGAAACCAGCGTACATATATGTACACGGGTTGTAATGGATATAGTCGTGTACAGTACGTGAGTTTTCAATGAGAATAGTTTCATATGTACATGAGTTTCGATGGAGATATTCATGTACACCAATCTACACTTAGAAAAATAAAATGGAAAGCTAGTTGAAGGATAAATTCATCTCATGTCATTCCCATCTATAGTGTTTTGGAAAACTTCAATCCTCAAATGTCCTTTTGTGTACCAACATAAGGAATGTTGGCACTTGGACGGAGAAGTGCCATTTGGGTTGATAACAGATGCCCCCTAATGTGTGAGGTTAGAGGGAAGAGATGGCCAAAATACATTATAATCATTATCTTTGGAGAACTCAATAGTCCAATGGAGCAGAGGTAGTACCTGAAACAAATACATAATAATGTCATATACAAAGTCATATCTGAGGCTGCTATTTTCAATATACTGGAACACTAGCTCCTTTACAATATTTGAGTACATCATATAGTACGGGTACAAGACCATGTATATTACAAAGGTGGATCGAAGCCACAATATACAATAATGATGAGTCTTCAAAGATCTGGAATCTGTGTACGTAACCACAACATAATATTACGTAACTTAGTCCATGAATGTGAAACTAAGGTCTTCATAAACAATCCCAAAGGACCAGTACAATCCAATACATGTGAATATATGTTATTGAATTCGAACATGGAGTAGATTCAACAGATTGTCAATCAATAGGTGATAATCAACAACTGAAGCAAAGGAATTCACCAATAATGAAAGTGAATCCTGAGGTAAAATCGTCAAAACTCTAGGTCTTCGTCATTAGGAAGTGCTGATGCGGAACCATACTGTGATAAGGAAGGCAATAGATACTCCAACAGATCACAAGAGTGACTAGGAACTGGGTAAAGGAAGGGAGACACAAGTAGTAACAGATACGACAATGATGGAATTGGGATATAGATCAAATGCAGGGTTAAGTCCTTGAATAGTAAGCACGACACAGAGATGACCCGAGGAAGCTTTTTAACTTTATAGGTAGAACAACTAAACTTATATGTCATGTAGGAGACATGATCAGATTCCCCAGGTAGAACTGATAGGAGGAGGAATAAGAAACTCGAAGTAATAGCTGAACTGAAAATGAACACTAAGACATGAGTATCAGAAAAAACAGAGAGTGCTTTGTTCAAGGATGATATGCTGCCACTAACTGAGAACCTAAAGAAAACTTCTTCCTTACCTTCCCTGTTAAATTTTAATGAGTCCAGGAAAGTAAACTCGAATCTCTCTTCCTTTTTTAACAAGATTGAAGAGAAGAGGGAATAATGCTTGATAGTGTCATTGATTCGTGGATTTTATGAGCCCAAACTAGTACATGCTCACTCAGTATTTTCATATTTAGAGAGTTTGAAAATTCCAAAGAAGACTCCAGGGGGGTCCTTTTTCATCCAATTTAGTCTCCTGAGGCCAGAAAAGTATAAAACATACCACAGAAGAACTCTCTTAACTTCTGTAGAAGAAAAGGTGAACCTTTTTTGCACTTAGTCAAGGAGGTCTGAAAAAGGTTAAATTACCACCTACCCAACGCTCCTTTGAGAGCAACATATAGCTTGAGTTTTATGAGTGTGAAGGAAATCAAGATCACTCGAAAAGATCCATTTGAGTACGAGAAATGGGGCTTACAACAATAAACTCGATGCCTTGTTCTTGGTTTTTAACGAGCATGACAAAGACACAAAGTACACTCGGAATATTTTTCATGTTTAGGTCCAGAGCACGAAAAAGAGAAAATTGAGCTCATACCGGGTGTTCCTTTTCCATAAATTTAGTCCCTCAGGTCCGAAAAAGTGACAAACCTGTACCTAAGAATACTCTTCTCATTTTCGTAGAAAAGAGAGTGATCCTTTCTCATATTATTCCACATGGTCCGAGAAAGAGATAACCTACCACCAATGTGGATGCCCATTCATGTATTCTTAATGAGCTTGAATGGACAAGTTTACTCGATAGTCAAGTCTATTTTTAAGGAGTTAGAGCTGGGCCTAAATAAACTCCATAAGGGCGGGGAGTCCTATAAAAGGATAGCTTGTAAAAAGAGACTAAAATGAGGCTCAATTTGGCGTGAAAAATAGCTAAAAAGATTCCCCTGAACCTAAGATAGTTGCAGCATGAGTATCGAAAGACAAAATGGGATCTAAATGAGGATGCTCATGGGAGGAAATCCATATCCATAGAAGAACAATGGTAAAGACAAGAAGCTAATGGTTAAAAATACCATAGTCCATTGTAAAAATGTTAATGCTAGGTTTAAGATGGAGTAAGTATAAATGCAGAATGCATGTGAAACGACAAAAAACCATCCTATATGAGCAAAAACACCTTAAAACGATGATAAACCTGTCACATGGAAGAAAAGATATAGTATTAGTTTTAAAAGTTATGAACTATAGGGAAAAACCCACTTGAAAAATAAATTTTCTATAAATAGTTCAAAACATAAAAAAAAACTCACCAGTTGGAATTTTAACCATAAGAAGACAAGTTTATACCTCTACCTTCAATTGCTTGGTGTGGACGATTCGGTGGACCATTCCTAAAACCGTAAGTGTCAGGTACGATTACACTCCATGCTCTTTCTTTTGATCCAAGCATTTGTCAAAATTGAGCCCTAATTTCATGTTTTTGAACGCCTTCAAAAAAGCAACGTTGTGTATGTGGGTTTAGTATATCAAAAGTTGCGTACACGCATTCTGTACGTGGGTTGCTTGAAAGATAGTCGCCTATAGTACATGGCTTGCCTTAAAAGGCAGTCGCATATGCTGTGTGAGGTGAAAAAAGAATATGTAGGGTCAAAAATTTTAAATTTTGTATGAATCTAATGGTTGGCAATTGCTTGGTTATTAGATTGAAAGATGGTGCTTGAGTGGAGGGAGTGAGAAAATGAATACATGGATCAAGAAGCTCTTCAAGATGCACCCACAGTGCATATTTTATGTCAAAGTGGGCTATTGAATTTTTCCTGTACCTCACCCATGCGGGCCAATGTCCGCCTTTTGGAGTTCTTGATAAATTATTGGGATAATGACTTGCGCATGTTTGACCTTCAAGGTGAGTCTTTGGAGATTACTTCTGAGGATGTCTATTTCATTGCTGGTTTATCACGACAGGGAGATCTAGTGAACTTGGAAGGCACCGGCAAAGGTGGTGACCCTCTAAGTGTACAGAACTATATTGATATATACTGCGAGCTAGGCATGCAAAAGACGGGTAGCTGCATCCCTATTTTTCACATTTGCAACTTTATTTTATAGGTGTTGGTGAGAACTATAGTGAATCTTGCAGGGTCGTCATCACTCCACCTTGTAACTCAGAACCAGATGAGACTAGCAGTAGATTGTATGTAGGGAGCCCTATATGACTGGTGCTCAGGAGTGATCCCGATTATGAGAAAAAAACTCTCTGACTGCAAAAGAGGTAGGAGGAATAATTTTGGGTATTCCAAGATACTAGTAGCCTTCCTATTTGAGAGAGTGCCATGATTGATTCCTGCAGTGCCACTACCAGTTCGTTCTGCTCATTAGCCTAGGCTGAGCAGGTGGGGAGATATTTTCCTTCGCTAGGGAGATGGTGGATCGATGCAGAGTGTCTATGATGATGACTTCTACTTTGGTGGGAGCGACAGTTGCCATCTTTGGAACAGTTTCCATATGTTGGAATGGATTTTCGTGGTGATACTGACCTCATCCTCCCTCTAGGAGGATCATGGGGAGAGTTAGGTAATTTTTATTTTCAAAATTTCAATTTTTTTATGAATTTTAAATATAGAGATATATACATATGTATAAGAGTTCTAATCCTTTTAACATGTCAAAATGTAGATATTGGACCAATCCACCCTGAAGGGCATCCATGCATGTATGTACAGCCTGTCTTAGGAGAATACCAGGGCTTGATTAGGGTTCTCGAGGGGAAGCTGGCCAGGCTTACCCTGAGAGTACCTACCTTACGGATTAAGCACATCCCAGCCATCATGCAGGAATTATTAGTTGGTGTACCTCGTGTCTAGATATGCCTTTTGAGGTGGGTAGCCAGAGTAGTACTGGTATATATAGATGCTGTTGAGGTTGCTGAAGCCAAAGAGGCTGAAGAAGCCATATTACAGGGTGACCAAGGGGACCAGGGTGGTCCAAGTGACCAGGGCGATCAAGCTTAGACCTAGGGGCATTTTGATGGACTTAGATCCATATTTTGTATATTTTTTGTACATTATACAGTTATGACTAGATCTAAGGATCAGAGACTTGACCTATCTATATGGACATATATTCACACACACACACACACACACACACACACACACACACACACACACACACACACACACACACACACACATATATTTTCCATTTTATTTACAAATGTTTTTTATGTGTTTACTGTATACTTTTATGTAAGATGTGTTAAATGCCAATCCAAGATGTAATTAGCGTATGAATTAGTTAATGAATTTTGATTCCTTGGAATATGATTGAATGTAATGAACTCAAAATTTATTTCCAATAACCTAACTTGCATAAATTGATGCAATAGAATAGGGTTTCGCACCTGATAAGCCCGATTGAGCTGGGAAACCACCAATTGAGAGTTCAGTCGGACTTCCAGCTGAGTGATACCACGTGACAAAGCATCCCATAGAAGATCAATGACGGCCCTATATTCAACCACATTATTGGAAGCAGGACCTAGGCAAGTGCCTCCTTAGGAAACTAACTGTCCAGAGGGTGAATAAATGACCCATGCTGCCGAAGCTAAATTACAAGTGTGGCGACTGGTACCATCAGTGAAAGCTATGAAACTCTTGAAAGACATTTGAAACAACCAAAAAATGGTATATAAAAAACACAAACCGATGAAATAGTGTACATAAAAATACATACAATAAAATACAAGAAAAAGTGCTAAGCCTAAGCATAGTACATTTTCAGGTAGAGCCCATTTCTAGGCTCAACCAGCTTATTCCCATCGAAATATATCAATTCATATGTGCTCTTCTTTAATAATTTTGACATGATATAAGGTCCTAACCACATAGACCTGAACTTTCCTACCCCCAAGGGTTCTTTGTCTTGGTCCCAAAGAAAAACAAAGTCCCCCTCAGAGAAAAATCGAGGCTTGACCAATTTATCATATTGGCTTTTGACCCTTATTTTATGAGCTTGGTTTGCTGTCAGCGCATCTCTATGCTGTTCATCAAGGTGTTCTAAATGTAATAGACATTCTTCAAGCTCAGTTGTATCAGGTAACACATGAATAGCAATTCTTAAAGATGGGATTTCACATTCAATCGAGGTAACAGCTTCTACTCCATGGAAGAGTTGGAAAGACGAAAACCCCATAGCAGTTTTTACATTAGTCCGATATGCCCAAAGTGCAGGATATATCATGATATGCCAGTTGGAACGGGTTGCATTAATAGTACGTTTGAGGATAGTCTTCAAATTTTTATTAATAGCCTCGACCTAACCATTTGCTTGAGGATAGAACGAAGATGAGTGTTCTTGTCTATCCTAGCATAGTGGTCAATTCAGTCATAGTGCTATTTTGAAAATGACTACCGTGGCCAGTGACAATCACCTTGGGTATGCTGAATCGTGCTATAATTTGATTGAACAAGAAGAAAGCTGCAGTTTCCCCGTCAGCTTTAAAGGTGGGAATTGCCTCTTCCCATTTTGTAAAATATTCCACAGCGAAAATGATATATTTGTGCCCCCTAGCCGAGGCTGGGTTACACGTCATGTAATCAATCCCCCACTTCATGAAGGGGCCCACTGAGATGACGGGAAATAATGAAGCGGGATGTGACCACATTTTTCTGGTGTAAAGCTAACAAGGATGACAGTGCTTCACTGCTTCCACACAATCTTTAAAGACTGTGGGACAGAAATAACTAGCACATAATATCTTCTGGGTCGTTGCTAACCCAGATAAATGACCCCCACATGCTCCACAATGGGCATCATTTAGGACAATCTCCACTTCTTCATGGGTAAGACATTGACGCAAAACAGAATCTACCCCCCTACGGTATAAAGTATCTCCTATGATGAGGTAGTTCTTGGCATGTAGGCATAGCTTACGTTGTTATTCCTACGAGAAAGCTGCAGGACACTTCAAAGTTTAGAGATAGATAAGTATATATCCATATCAAGGGTCAGAGGTGAAAATCAAATAGATGTGCTTATCTGGGAATGAGTCTTCTTCGATAACTACATCTTCTTCTACTGGAAATTATGCAATAAGCTCAGCAAAAACTAAATATTTTTTGGATTTGGCGGACTGAAAATCCAAGTCAAACACTTGGAGAATGACTATCCATTTGTTGAATTTGCCTCCAAATATCCGTTGGGACAAAACATATTGAAAAGGATTAACATATTCCACTACCGTTGTAGTCTGTAGTAATATGTAGTGACGTAACCTCTGAACAACATAAATAGCTGATAAGGCCAACTTCTTGACATGGGATTACCTAAGTTCAGGTCTGGCTAAAGCACAACTAATATAGTAAATGACATGCTCTTGGAGCTTATCATCCTCTTGGACTAGGACTACCCCTATGGTCGACTCAGACATGGCCAGATAAAATATAAAATCCCTAGAGTAATCTGGCAGACACAATAATGGAGCAGACAACAAATCTTTTTTCAATGCCTCGAATGCGAGTTGTGCAGTTTCATCCCATACAAATGGGGTGTCCTATTTTAACAGGTGCATGAAACCCTTAGTAATATTGGCATATTTTACAATGAAACATCGAAGAAAATTGGACTTTCCTTGCAGGCTCTAAAGCTGCCTGATAGAACGAGGAGGAGGCAGATTTACAATGGCCTCAACTTTTAACGGATCCACTTGAATGCCTCTGTTAGAAACAATGAATCTGATCAGTCTCCCTGAATCGACACAGAACACACACTTGTGGAGATTCAAGTGAATTTTATATTATCTGCATCGTTCAAATATCAAACGCATGTGATCTGGATGGTCAATCCTCTTACAAGAATGTGCAGGCATATCATCAAGGTAGGGTTCAACAATGGTTTTAATATCATGAAAGGCAAAATTCATTGCCCGCTGAAAGGTAGCCCCAACATTTTTCAATACAAAGGGAATTTTATTATACATGAAGGTATCCCAAGGACAAATGAAAGCATTTTTATGTGAATCTGTGTATCCAACTAGCTCTAGCTCGGAGTCTGCAGCATAGTGAATGCCGTACGTCCTGGTTCCCTGAATATACTGGAGGATCCTTTTGGATTCCTTCCAATGAATATCATGACGCTGCTACATATATCTTAATACAGCATTTATGGCATAATAGATATCAGGCCAATAATGTGTCAAATACAACAAGCTACCAATCAGTTGTCGATAGATAGTGCAGTACATGGGGGGTGTGCTTTTTCTTTCTTCAAGGTAGATCCCTGAAAGGAAAGGGAATGGTGTAGGCATACATTCATCCATGTTAAAATTTAATAAAAGGTCTGATATGTATTTTTATTGAGTTACCATAATCCCATCGGACTTTTGCTCAATTTCGAGCCCCAAAAATTGTTTTAGGAGCCCCAAATCACTCATTTCAAAGGCATTGTGGAGAGCAGTTTTGATGGCTGAAATTCAAGCAACTGTGCTACCTGTGAATAGTAATTTATAAAAATATAAAAAAATAATAATTAAATTACCACAATACTACTATAAATATACATTTGAATCTGATCTACACTTTTGGAAGTTTTGCGAGAGAAGGAAGGCATCCATCTTGGAATACCACTCTCTTGGGGCCTGTTTTAACCCGTATAGTGACTTCTTTAGCTTGAAAAACAAAGATGGATCAGTGATGTATCGCTCAGGATGATTCATGTATATATACTCATGAATATCTCCATGAATAAATGCTGAATTAACATCCATATGATGCACTTCCCAGTGCTTAGATGCCGGAATTTCCAAAACTAGGCGGATGGAGTCCACTTTTGCAACCGGTGCAAAGGTCTCATGGTAGTCCACACCTTGGACCTGAGAATTTTTTTTTTCCACCAGCCTTGCCTTATATTTTCAGGTGCTTCCATCAGAAGCAACCTTGGTCTGAAACACCAACTTGCATTGAACCAATTTCCTTCCCGGAGGAAGAGAAACTAGCTCCCAAGTAGTGTTTTTCTGAAGAGAATTCATCTCTTCATCCATGGCAACTTGCCATCTCGGATCCTTCCATGCATGGTAGTAGGATTTTGGGTCTGAAATAATCATCAAATAGAAATTTTAGGACAGCAAATTATCAGCACAAGAGAGTGCAATACCTGCTCTTTGGAAATCAGACTGGGTTCACCTTGGATCTTCCGGATTTCCAATGTTATATCCTGCGGAGGAGAGTGTCTGTCAGGCCCATGTGGGAAGATGATTTTGTACTTCAGGTTCTAATTCAGAATATTATTTTTGTTGCACATTGATATAATAAATCAGAGGATCCAAATCAGGTTCATCACCCCCAATTTCATCATCCAAATATTCAGTAGAATAGGAAGGAAAATCAGCAGTTTTCTCCTTTACTAGTTCCACCTCCTGAAGAGGCTCATCGAACTTGACACTTATCTCGATGATGATGTGTTTTGTTTTGATATCCAGAAGCTTGAAACCTTTTGATTCATTAGGATACCCAATAAACAAACATTCTATGCTTTGCGGTTGCAAAGCCCTTCTTTTATCAAGTGGAATCCGGGCCCATGCAGTGGACCCAAACACTCGCAGGTTCGACACATCCGGCTTGTGTCCGGAGTATGCTTCGAAAGGGGTATTTAATTTCATAGATGAGTGTGGCACCCTGTTTTTAATGTATTCTATAGCATTCATGGCTTCAGCCCACAAATTTTCAGCCAACTTCTTTGATTCCAACATACAGGTGGTCATCTCCTTGAGAGACCGATTCTTCCTTTTCGCTACTCCATTCTACTGGGGAGTGTAGGGAATTGAATGTTGGACTTGAATACAAATTTGGGAGCATATGTGCAGAAAATAATTACTGACATACTCCCCACAATTATCAGGTCTCAATATCTTGATCTTAAGCCCAGAGGCATTCTCGATCAAGGCCTTAAGTTCAGAAATTCTTTTCACATACTTCATACTTCTTTTCAAGAAAGAAGACCCATCTGTACCTTGAAAAATCATCAATAAAAGTAAGAAGATACCTTGATCCATTCATGGATGTGACAAGCATTGGAACACTTGTATCAGAATGTATCATTCCTAATATGCATGTAGCTCGGTTTGCCTTCCCCTGATCGAACTTGTGCTTAGGGTATTTTCCAATCACACAGCCCTTGCAATTTCCAGTGGTTTCCTTGATGACCGGGATGCCTTCAACCATGGATTTTTTCTATAATTTCTGCAAATATTTGAAATTTAGATGGCCAAACCTTTCATGCCATATCCTACTAACTTCATTTCCATGAGTTAGCAGAGCGGTGGGCTTTGCATCCGCAACAAAGTGAGAGAACTCACAGGATTTTGCATGATGGTTTGCAAGGCCTTTAACAATGAGTTTCTCGGATGCAAGCTCCATTATCTCAACATAATTTGGGATGAAAGAAACTCTCTTAGGCACTCTTGTATTTGTCATCTGATAGACACTAAGGAGATTTGATGCTAAAGACAGTACATACAAAACATTTAAAAAGTAGCCATTATCAAGATCAACAGTACCTTGTCCTTCTGAAATGATGGTGGAGTCATCTCCCATGTGGATGGGGATGGATTTTCCAGTCTCCAAAAATGAAAAGGAGTCTCTTTCATCTATCATGTGGTTCAAAGCTCCAGAATCAATCAATAGTGCTTTCGAATTCGAAGTGCTTTCCATGAGGGCATGACCTTTTTCATGCTGTGGTTCCCGATCTTGCTGATCTCTCCTCTGAAAGCTTTCCAGAATATTGATGTGATTTCTCTCAAGGAGAGAGGTAGCTTCATCAAGATTCTTCTTCATGCAGGCATGTTTAGGGTGGAATCCCTTCCCGTAGTATGAACACTTGAATTTTTCCTTTCCATGATGCCCTTTTCCTTTGTTCTTCCTTGAGTTGGAAGACTCGTCATGCTGCTGGTTTTCAACTCTAGGCTTAGGAGCTTCTAATTTAGTTTTTGGGTTCTTTTGCTGCTTTCCTTTACCCTTCAGATCTTTGGGCCCCAAGACATGGAGGGCTTGATCATGGGAGGATCTGATGATCCCCATATAGACAATCGTATCAAGTTCACTTGTTAGGGACTCAGTGAAGGCATTGAGTGTAGGAATCTTCCATCCAGGGGTTGTGAGGTTCCCAGCACGGAATGTAGAGACAAAAAATGAATAATCAGCTCCAAGTTTGGAGAGTATGGTGAGGATGAGCTGATAATCCACCTTCTCTACTTTTCATTTCTTCAAGAGTAAGACAGTGTGCTTGAACTTTGTGAAAAATTCATTCAATGTCTCGAAATTGGAAGGATGGAGAGACATCAATTCATTTTCAAGCTGGTAAACTCTCAAATTATCCTTCTTTCCATATAGGGTTTCCAATTTGTCCCAAATTTCCTTTGGATTCTTCAATCCTAAAACATGGAAAAGAAGATCCCGGGAAATAGAGAGGCACAATAATCTGAATGCTTCATCCTTCTTGTTCAAGAATCTTGATTTGTCTATGGCAAAACTAGGCTCATCTTCAATGTCCATGGTGACTCTGTAGAGTCCTCTGGAATGCAGCTGAATATCCATGTCTCCTTTCCATGTGTGGAAATTGAATGGAGTCAAAATATCTACTAAGGAGGCCATCTGGATTTGCTGGAGCGAATGCTTCACCTGTAGAAAACCTGAAAATCACAACAGAAAGGGTAATGTAAGGTTGGACAGCCTGCAAATTTTAGGATTTCATCACACCCAACATAGTCAATCAAGCATGCTTGATCAACAAGTTCTTTACTTGGGGTATTAAGTGGTAAGCCTTGGATTCTAGTGCAGTGTTGGATTTTTGAGCTATTGCTCAATTTTCATGCAAGATCTGTTAAAAACCTTGTTTTTGAGAGATTTGAGCTTCGTCCCACTGTGAGCTCTGATACCATATTAAACTTGCACAGTGATCTAGGGACTAAACACAAGTCTCATCAAATATTAATAAAATGAGTCATGAAAATGGTGTAATCGGGCTACAAAATGAGTGGCCGCTTTGTATATTCACACAAAGAATGAGTAATTACAATACAATGTCATGCTGCAAGCATGAATGACAAAGCAATTCAAATTTCTAAGGAGGTCATTCGAATTGAATGAGTGAGTCTAGTTTAACTGAATGTAATCCATAGTCAACGCTCGAGTTAACCACTGATCAAAACCCTAATTGACTCAACTAAGCCCTAAATGAAGTCAGAGTGCAATAAATGACCGAGTCTTAACTTAAAGAGATCAGACACATGTCACAGCAAGCCAACCATCAAGTGGTAGCACTTCAATGACTCCAATGAACCCCAATGAGGTTAATTGAAGTGTAACTAAACATCAGAAGTGGTTGGAGGCGCCCCTGTTGACTCCAGTTCATTAAATAATCATTAAATAATCAATTTAATGAAGGAAGGAACCTTCACTGCCTTGTTTAATTGATTTTAACCATCAGTTAGCAATATGGTGCATTAATGACACTCAGATCACCCTCGGAGTGCTCCAGTTAGCCTCCCTGAATGTAGGAGAAGGCTAAGTTAGCCTCCTTGACTGAAGGTAGGCATGGATGTGATCTAGATGATGTCATCTAGTGCTCCTATGATGTTAATTAAGTCAATAATACTTAGGATAGTGGTTTAACTACGCCAAATTGACCAGAGTAAGTGTGCAAGGTGGTAAATGTCTCCAACAGGTCTTCCGGTTTTATTTGAATTTGATTTTTATTTGGAGAAACCATCTATAAACAAAAAAACTTCACTTCTCACACAAGCATCAATAATTTGATCTATAAATGGCATGGGATAGTTGTCCTTAGGACATGATTTATTTAAATCTCTAAAGTTAGTACAGACGTGTATGGTCCCTTGCTTTTAATCAATAGGAACAGGGTTGGATACCCATTCCCTCAAAGCTATTGGATAAATAAAACTGGCTTTCAGCAGTTTTTCCACTTCAGCCTTCACTACCGTCGCTTTACGCGAGTTAATAGGTCTCAAATTTTACTGAATAGGTTTAGCGTCAGGGTATGTTTGGATCTCGTTCTCAACTATAGATGGATCAATGCCTGGCATCTCCTCATATGACTAGGAAAAAACATTGCAGAATTGCTTAAACAAGGCTGTATAGATCGCAATCTCCTCAGGAGAGCAGTTTGCGCCGATATGTATATTTTCCACAATGTTAGGATTTACAGAGATGTTGATAGGGATGGTAGTAGAAATAATTTCCATATTCCCCTCAGCAAACATTCCTTCCCTTGGTAAGGGATTAATGGGCGTATCAACTTCATCTGCCAGTCTCACATGAAACTCCTGATTCTCTATCCTGCTTAATTATGGAAGAAAATAGGATCGATGGTGAAGATATTCATAGATCTTATCTTGTTACGACCTTATTTTTAGCGCCCTTGGCAAAGGCACTCGGCGATTGCGTTGGGATGTACTAGCAAGAGCGCACAACGCATTTATATGATTTTAGTAGCCTTGGTGGCCAACTCGAGTATGAGGTGGTTAGGACGGTGTACCAGCGTGTTGGATCGCTGGGAGGACCAAGGGGATGATGTTAAGTCAAGTGGCTTGCATCCCGGCGAGTGTCAACATGGTGAACCCGTCCGAGGATGATGCGGCGAGCATTACGCTAGTGCAGGGCAAAGACTAGACAGGACAATGATGTTGATGGATGGCACGGGAACACATCGGTATGTAAGCATGTGGTCGGACTTGGCTCGGTGTGCAAGGACGAAACCTTAAGACCTCCTCAAGTATTGGTTATGGTTTAGCTTGCGGCACGGGTAAGTGTGTCGTCGGTCGTTCAAGTGTTGGCTCGGGGGTGAACATGCGACAGACTGCATGGGCTATGGTTGGGTGGCGTTGCATTGCATTGCAACATCTACGGTGAACGAGTACTTTACAATCTGCGCGACTCTAAGGTGTCTGGAAAAGGTTCGGTCAGGCTGGTTTCGGTTAGGCGTAGTCCGGGTGAAACTTGTAGTTGATGGCCTTGCCCAGCTAGCAAGCTCACGCCAGTGCCGCGCGTGTCTAGGCTTTCGAACGGTATGGGACGCTCGAGATGGTAGAAAAGCCTAGGCCCATGACAAATGGTATCAGAGCCACGTTCGTCTGTGGCAATGCGCAAAAGTGTCTCTTCACCACCAACCCCTCCTACATCGGATTTTGATGGGGCCGCGTTGACGAGGACATCAACAATTTTAAGTGGGGGAGAATGTTACGACCTTATTTTTAGTGCCCTTGGCAAAGGCGCTCGGCGATTGCGTTGGGATGTGCTAGCAAGAGCGCACAATGCGTTTATATGATTTTGGTAGCCTTGGTGGCCAACTCAAGTAGGAGGTGGTCAGGACAGTGTACCAGCGTGTTGGATCGCTGGGAGGACCAAGGGGATGATGTTAAGTCAAGTGGCTTGCATCCCGGCGAGTGTCAACATGGTGAACCCATCGGAGGATGATGCGGCGAGCATTACGCTAGTGCAGGGCAAAGACTAGACAGGACAATGATGTTGATGGATGGCACGGGAACACATCGGTATGTAAACATGTGGTCGGACTTGGCTCGGTGTGCAAGGAAGACACCTTAAGACCTCCTCAAGTATTGGTTCTGGTTTAGCTTGCGGCACGGGTAAGTGTGTCATTGGTCGTTCAAGTGTTGGCTCGGGGGTGAAAATGCGACGGACTGCATGGGCTATGGTTAGGTGGCGTCGCATTGCGTTGCAACATCTACGGTGAACGAGCAATTTACAATCTGTGCGACTCTAAGGTGTCTGGCTAAGGTTCGGTCAGGCTGGTTTCGGTTAGGCGTAGTCCGGGTGAAACTTGTAGTTGATGGCCTTGCCCAGCTAGCAAACTCACGCCGGTGCCGCACGTGTCTAGGCTTTCGAACGGTATGGGACGCTCAAGATGGTAGAAAAGCCTAGGCCCGTGACATATCTCATCCACACATGGCTTCCAGAATGGCTTCATCTAAAGGTAAAACCATATCTAAGCAATCTGTAGAATGCAAAGAGTTTTCCGCCCAAGCAGAGAAATAGACTTCTTCCAGTTCCTCTGAGACTGTGAGTGGAACCGGAACGAGATCAACAGTGGTTTGGGTGTGTTGAGGCCTGGAAATTCGTAGGCACAATAGTAAGGGATTCTCCCCAGTAAAAGTTCCTAACTAGCCCATTAGTGTTTGGTATGGGGAATCCATTCGGTTTGCGGTTCGTCTACCGTAGGTTAACAAAAAATAAAAGTTTTTACCGGTTGCGACCTGTTCCATCGTGTATATTTTTTTGTTTTTAGTTTTAAGTATGATATGCAAGTGCCTATCTAAAATGTAGATTGATGTAGAATACGAGGAGCGGTCACAATGTGATGCGTAGGTTCTTACCTCTCGTCTTAAACTCTCTCGCATCTAAATCACACACAGCAAGAAATTAAAACTAACTACCTAGCCTATCCCTAGGGAGCAAAATTATCATTCATTAATGAGTAATATATTTTGTACATGCATAATCAAAAACCACAGATAGCTGATAATTCTTTCAAAACACATGAACATTTAAAGATATTTGAACAACCAGATAGCCAATTGTTTATGAACAACATTCATTACTCATAGTGGAAATTTTCATAAAATAAACCAGAGAACATTCATACAAGAACATAGGTTCACAGAGTTAGAACGATCTCACAGTTAATGGACACAAAGATGAAAACGAAATAGTTCCTCTTCAACAAATCCATAGCAAAACATTTGAACATTCCACCAAGCTTTCTCCAACAGGCAAATTGTAATTATCTATTGCAAAAGGAAATAGTTCTTACAATATGTCCTCACAAATATCACTGGGAAAAATTCCCCTATTTCCTCTAATTCTTCTATATTTATACAAACAATAAAACTTTTGGGTTGACCCCCCAGGTGACCTTTGGGCTCCCCCAACCATTTAATCTCACAATTTTGTCCTTTGTGAGTGCTCATGATTCATACAATACATTACATTTTAGATTAATATTTACAAGCACTTTGTAAAAAGGGACTGACTTGGTAACTGATGAGCCATTCAAAGCTTGGGCCTCTGCTGCTATCAATTCCATTCAATAACCTGTTGATCTCAAACTTTCACTATCTTCCGTCTGTGAGCAACATCTTTGCTTCTGACTTTTATTTTAGAGACTTCTTCTTCACAGCAGCAATCATCAAACCAGATCTAAAAATCTTCTAAGTATGTCTACAGTTAAACGAAAAAAAGTCAACACTAATATGGACAGCATTCAAGAAAATGTAAACCACACTATTAATGAGACTAAGCATCAAACATGCGACCCTGCATTGTGTTCTCATCACAAAAACCCTAACAAGAATCAGAAACCACCGCCGCCCCACAAAATGGTGGGAAAAACCCTTATCGACAGTCTGAACTGTTAAAGAATCGGCAAGATAGTTTTATTCACAGCCGCAACGGCGGGCTTCAAACAAACAATGAGTTCTGTGAGACCATTAAGTCTATCGGCGTCGGAAAGACTAGATACTAAAGCATCGGACGGAAAAACTCCTCGTTGGTGAACAGAACAACATAAACGTCGGGTGGTTAGTTCACTAAAATGCCACAACGACGAAAAACATATAGACTACGGCTTTCATAATCAAATGAAAATCATCAACAGTCAGAGGTTCTTAGAACTAGCTGATAAAGCGTTGGCAGATAAACCAACTAAGCGGTGGAAAGATAGTTTACTAGAAAGACACAATGGCGGATGTCAAACCAACTACAGGTCTTGGTAATCATAAAACCATCGGCGATCAGAGTAGTTATATGGTGGATAGTTAGTCCGCTCCAGGTGGAACACAATTAGACTACGGCCTCCAATCAAAGTCAACACATTTTGAAAAATCATCGCAAAGCAGAAAAGTTGAAACAATAAAACCGCGTGATCAGTGAAATAAACAACTATTCATCGGCAAGCGGAACAGTTATACGTTGGATGGTTACTCTACTGAGGAGCCGCAACGACGGACGACATAAGGACTATGGCTTCCTATTAAATTTATAAACCGTTCCGAGAGTGAAAAGCAAAAAATGTTGCAAAGTCAAAAACCTCGGCATCGGAAAAGAAAAGATCTAACCGTCGAAACATTCTGCGTTTATCTTCCGCAACGGTGGCTATGTAGATAATTACGGCCCCGTGTTACGGTTCGAAAACTTTCAACAACGAAAATTTATTGAAAAACAAAGTATTAAGTGTTCAAAATATTTAGGCTGGGGAGTGATGAAAATAGTTCGTTTAACCCCCGAAACAGTGACAACAATGAGAAACAAGCTCCGAATTGAACATAAACAAACTTCCGATAGCGATGAAGGAAATCATTCATACCAAAAATACATCATTTTCAAAACTCTGTTGTTAACGCGTTTGCCGAGAGGAAGAAGTTTTCCGAAAAGCATGAAAGCAATTGACCTCACTTCAACTTCAAACAATCAAAGTTTGTAGTAGAGGGAAAACAGAAATAGAGTTCATCAATCCAAACAATCTTAGGCAATAAAAATTAAAAGGAGGGTCCAAAATTTTAAAACTTTTTGGTTGAATAGTTGTAGCTGCAACAATTGGTGACTACCTGGTGGACCTAGATCTATGGACAATTTCTTCCTTAAGTAACTGACTGTTTGACAATAAAAACAACATGTTGAATTCTTCTAGATGTCTAGATTTCCCAAATGGAAAATATATGTACTTTTAATCATTGATGATGGTCCAATTTAGGAAAATGGAACCCAAGATTTCAAAGTCAAGATAACTCTTTTGAGGCTAGGAAGGTGAGTTTCATTTTTTACCTCTGTCTTCGGGTAGCGTCTAGCTCGAACACCGCATGATTGTAACATATGGTAAACATAAATATTTATTTGCTCCTCATTCCCATGCCATTTTGCACTTTTTGTGCTTTTGGACTTTTTTGTTCTTTATGAGTCCTCCTGCATGCCTTTCTTTCTAAATTTTTCATTCAGGCTCCTCTATCCATAGTGTCCTTTTGTGTGAGAGATGCATTTGACTTTCAACTCACGGACGGAGAAGAACTTTGGAAATTTTGTACTTAAATGATTTAGTACTTTGTTTTGGTACCTATTTCTTTCTTAGGATTTTTTTACTCTTATCTTCCTTTTGGCTTTCAATTCTTAACATGGGATCATTTATATATAATTTACTGTTTACCCTGCTTCCTTTCCGTGGGCCTTTTGCTGTCACCCCCTAGGACATTTTTAAATGTGAGATGGATGGAGCCTCGAAATAGTATTCTAGACCTTTTGATCCTAAGTTATTTTACAAGGATTAAGTAGGACTTCAATGTGTTCATAGCCATTTAGGAAAACTGTTAAACTAGAAGAAATTCTTTCAGATAAATTAATAATACACAGTCTTATAATCAAGGATTTAGTTAATCCAGAATTCTGATGCCCTCCATGCAACCAAAAGTTTTCCTCTTTTATTGAAATCAATCAAAATCTAAACTAAAAAAAAACAAAAATAAAATAAATCAAAAAATAAACAGCCAAGCAATCAATTTATTTATGTACAAAATGGAACAAAATAAACAAAATCAAGAAAAATAAGGCTTAAGAACTAGACCATTTACTGGTAAGTTCTCTTCCCATCCTTGCAAATCTTGCAACTTATAGGTTAAGGGGCCAAGTTTTGCTGCAATCTAGAAAGGGCCTACCCATAACTGTTGAAATTTCGTGTGTTTTCCTTTCTCATCATGGGGGTGGTCCCATTTGAGAACCAAATCTCCCACCTCAAAATCTTTTGTTCCAGGTTTGTGTTTATCAAACCATCTCTTTACTACCTCCTTTTGTTGTTCAAAACGTTCTTTGGCCCTGGATATAGATTCCTCTACATTCAAAAGATTATGTATCCTTATCTGCAAGACTTCATTATCTGATCCTCTGGATTCCTGAGCTATTATGGAAGACGATAGCATGATATTGGGGGGTAGAATGGCCTCTTTTCCATAAACAAGGGTATACGGGGACACACCTAATGAAGTCTTAGGGGTGACCCTATCAGCCCAAAGAGAATTTGGTAATGCTGAGTGCCAATTCCTTTGGTTTTCTATCACAGTCTTTTTTAAAATCCTAATCATATTCTTGTTCATAGATTCAGCCAAACCATTTCCTTGTGGATAGTAATTTGCAGAGTAATGAAACTTAATTCCTTTCTCATGAGCAAATGCAGTTAATCTAATAGAGGAAAAATAAGTAGCATTATCAAAAACTAAAGAAATTGGAACTCCAAACCTGGTCATAATATGATCTTGCAAGAAGTCCATGACGACATCTTCATTTACTTTACGCAACGGAATGGCCTCAACCCAACGAGTGAAGTAGTCGGTTGCTATTAGAATATATTTGTGTTGCAAGGAATAATTTGGCTTTATCTCTCCAATGATGTCCATCCCCCACTACTCAAAAGGTTCCGTTATCATTACAGGCTTTAATGGTCCTGCTGCTTTAACTTGTCTTCCACCACACCTTTGGCAGATGTCGCACTTTCTAACATGGGCATGTGCATCTTTGAACAGTGTGGGCCAATAGTATCTAGCTCTGAGAATTTTATGGGATGTTGTATCTCCAGAGAAGTGTCCTCCAGCAGGCCCATCGTGTAAGTCTATTATGACCTTCTTCGCATCTTCTCTCTCTAAGCATCTAATAAGAACTCCATCATAATTCTTTCTGAATAATATTCCTTAACCATCTGATATGAGGCTGATTTAATCCGTAGTGCTCTTCTTTTCTTAGCATTCTAGTGTTTTGATAACAATCTCGTCTGAAGTTAATGCACAAGGTCTCGATACCAAGAGTCTAGAGCTGTGAAAAGAGGACATACATCCATCAAATGTAACTTAGCTTCGTTTTCCCAGTTCTTTTCTTCATTGTCTTTACTTTCAGTCATTAGTTTGCAAAATCCCTACCCTTTAACTATGGAGGCTGGCTTGAATTCGAGGTCATACTCCTGCAGAGCTATTACCCAGTTGCCTCTTCTTTCTCCTAACTCTTTTTGTATGAAAAGAGACCTCAGAGCTGGGTGTGGAATGATTACCTTTGTCCGGTTCTTAAGTATGTATGGCCTGAATTGTTTTATCGCTTTGAACACGGCATAAGCTTGTTTATCCACAGCTGGGTAATTGAATTTGTCCCCTTGCAGACTGATGCTAATAAAGGATATGGGGAACTCATTTCCCCCGTCTTCCTTTTGGGTAAGCACAGCTGCTAGTGAATCATCAGATGCGAAAGTGTACAAAATAAAATCTTTCTCAAAATCCAGACTTTTGAGGGAGGGTACATACACAACAACTGTCTTTATTTTACTAAATGCATTATTCTCTACATTAGTCCACTTGAATTGTACACTTTGATTTAACATTTGCTGCAAAGGTTTAACAATTTGAGCGAAATCTGGCACAAACCTTCGCATGAAATTTATTGTCCCCATAAATGATTGCATGCCCTTTTTATTATGGGATAAGGGAATCTGTTCAATGGATTTGATCCTTTCTGGGTCTATGGAGATCCCCTTCTTAGAAACCACGTGACCCAACAACTTACCTTCTGTATTGACAAACATGCACTTCTTGGGATTTAGTGAGATACCATATTTTCGGCAGAGTTCAAAAATATACTTTAGATGGAATGCATGTTCCTCTCTTTTCTTTGATAATATCATGATGTCATCGAGGTTTACTACAGCACTGCAGCCAATCAGACCACAGAAATCTATGTCCATATCCCTATGGAAAGTAGCTCCATCGTTTATGAGTCCAAAGGGCATCCTTCTATAAGCAAAAGTTCCCCACCTGGTTCTGAATGTCATTTTAATTCCATCTTCTTTAGCTACTAATACTTGATTGTAGCATGCAAATCCATCTAATAAAGAGAATAATTCAGAACCCGAAACCATTTGCAATATATGTTCCATGGGTGGAACATGATAATTTTCTTTATCTGAAGCGCGATTTAAGTTTCTAAAATCCACACATAGCCTAATTTCTCTGGATTTCTTCCTTACCAGTACTAGATTTGAAACCCAGTCTGAGTGTCTAACCTTGAAGATAATTCTAGCATCCAATAGTTTCTTAACTTCATTCTGGATTAAAGGTTCTAATTTTGGATGCATTTTCCTTAAAGGCTGCTGATAAGGTTTGATTCTAGATCTGACGGGGATAACATGTTGGATAATATTGGTGTCATATGTCTTCATATCTTCATACGTCCAGGCAAAAACATCTTTGTGGTGTTTGAAAATACTGATAAACTTATTCCTTTCACCCGGGGAGAAACACTTTCCCAAATTCACATATTTAGGCTCAATTTCAGTCCCCAAATTAATCAACTCGAACTATAGAGACGAGCTATGAGTCTTCACATTCACTGGTCTTCTAAATTTCTCGTTTAAATCAAACATTCACTCTAAATTATTGACTCCTTTAGGAATAAAATTATCGAATATTAGCTCAGCTTGATGTTCTTCATCATCAATAATCGCCCCTTTGAAGGTTTCATCATTTGTCAAGCATTCTATAATTTGTTGATCATCATCAAAAACTTGTAGATTGTTAATCATATCTAGAACTGAAGGCCTGAAAAGCAATTCAACAGAGCACCAATTAGTAGAGGGCACCAGCCTCGCATCTAAGGTGGCCAACAAGTCAGTTGTTGCATTATTAAGTCTTGGAATCGATACAATGTTAAATGAATTAAAACATTTAAGTAAATCCCATACTTCATTTTTATAAGCTTTTAAATGAGGAGAAATGCAATGTATTTGATTTTGAATTTGTTTTACAATTATTTTAGAATCTCCAAGCACTTTCAGATTTTTTGCCTTTAATTCAATGGCTTTTCTTAGTCCCTGAACTAATGCTTCATATTCAGCTGTGTTATTGGTACATTCAAACTCTAACCTACATGAAAGAAAGCGTTTGTTTTTCTTAGGGTCAATCAGGACATAGCCACCTCCTGACCCCTCTAATGTTTTAGAACCATCAAAGAAAAGCATCCAAAAATCACTAACTACTATGCGAGAATTAACATATACATCTACAACTAAGTCTACTATTTTACAATCAATTTCATCAGCCTGTGAAAACCGAAGGAGATCAGGCTGAGCGTCTAATGTATCGCTGGCTTCTTCCGCTTGATAGTTTCCTGGTTCTATCTCAATAAAGTAATTTCCCAAAACAGAATCCACTGGTTCATTTTTACCTTCGAACTGAGTAACATTGTGTTTCATGTGGGGCTCCCTCAAAACTTTAATTTGATTTGGGATTCCTTTATATGGTAGCCACAGATGTGACCAGTCTGAGGCAAAATATCTGTTCAGCTTTTTTGACCAATCTCTGCTCAAAACAAGTCCATAAGCTTCCGGTATGTCAGCCACCACAATATCAATGAATTGACATACCTTATCATTTGAAGATAAGCGAACAAGAACATCCTCCATTTCCCCAATTACCTTCACATTCATTCTATCCAACTGAACGACCCTCTAGGTAGATGGTTTAGGTTGCCCATTTATCTTTTTGCAGACCGACAGCGGCATGATGTTGACTGATGCCCCCGAGTCTACTAGGAAGTTATGTACGTTGTGGTTGAAAATTTCAAAGGTAAGGAGAAAAGGTGGAGACTTACATTTAGGCTTACCTCCCACACTTGCTTCACCAATTTCTTCTTCTTGGGGTTGATTGTCAGTGGGAAGCCTCTCCTCTAATATTTCAAGTGCTTTCAATAGCTTTTCTTTTTGCTACGGCACATTGCACATTTCAAATAATGAGATGTTTGACCTTACCTTTTTGATATCCTCCACAATGTCATAATCCATATTATGTTCCGTGAGATTCGGTTTAACATTATTTATCTTTTCTTCATTGGGTTTAGTAGGCATGTTGATTTGTCTAGGATTTTGACTAGTGATGGTAAATTCCGGAATTTTATTAGCTGAGGAGTTGTCTTGAAATTTATTAACATTCTTTTGAAGCCTCTTAATCTTCAATAGCATAAGACTGCTTTCCTTAATCAACCCCTAGCTTCTCATCATTACATTTGTTTCCAGGATGTCCTTGTGTCTCAGATCCTTTTCTTCCCTAGCATCCATTAGAGGAACTTTCAACTCAAAATGGGCCTTTTAACTTTTATTCAAATTCCATGTCATCATGTGTTAGCCAATGAAATTGCTTTAAATTTGAAATACCGTATAGGTCTTAAACACTTTTTTAATATAAATTTGGGGATAGGTATCATAAAAAAAACTACTTTTTTGTTTGTATTTTTGACATATCTCCCTGTGTTTCTACTCAAATTTGAATCGGGAGAGCTCGTTGGATGCGGAATTAAATTCCGCATCCAACGAGTACCCACTCGGCATACTTTTGGGGTAGCGGGGTCCCTCAAAAGTATGCCGAGTGGGTGCTCATTGGATGCGGAATTTAATTCTGCATCCAACGAGCTCTCTCGATCGAAATTTGAGTAGAAACACAGGGAGATATGTCAAAAATACAAACAAAAAAGTAGTTTTTTTCTTTTCTTCCTCCAAAATTAATAAATATTATTTTATTATTTTAACTATTATTTTATTAGTTCATTTTAGGAGGCCCATTTTGAGTTGAAATTTCCTCTAATGAAACAACGATACACAGTCCCATAAAACCATGGCCTCATCCTCCTGTTTTTCTGTTGATTTATTGTTGCCTTTCCCTTCTTCATCGTTGTCCTCAGTTAATTTGGAATCCAACAACTGATTCATAACCAACGTCATTGAATTTATCCATTGAGGACAATTCTTTTCAGAATGGGGTTTTTGGTGGAAAGTGAAAAATTTATCCATTCCTACCTCTGTTAATTTCATAGATGCAGGATTGTGCGGAGGGGGTTGGGATTGATTGTTGTCTTCCCTTTTCTTGTAATAAGGCTTATAGAACTTTTGGGCTTCCTTTTCCTTTTCCAAGTCTATGATTCTGTTAGAGAGCTTCTGCATCATCTTTTCCATTCCCTCAAAATCTGGTGATTTCTCCTCTTTAGGCTTAGTAAATAACAAAGCTTTCCTCCTAACATTTTTTTCTCCTGACCGTTCAGGATAATCTTCGATGCTTTCTTTTTCAGCCTCTACTCTCTTCGCTTCTTCATAAGTCTTTGCTAGCGTAGGTTTGGCTTTCATCTTGGAAAACATGGTCAACTCGGGTCCTAGAGCTGAGGTATAATACTCAATTAGAACTTTATCCAAGGGTTTATTAGCTTCAGAAAAATTATTAAGATAGGCTACGAATCTTTGGGTAAAACCATGCACCTTATCTTTTATTTCTTTCTTTAAGGCACACAGTCCTTTCATGAGAGCCACATGAGTTTTTTGGGTTGCATACTTAATTCTAAAAATCCTTTCAAAGGTATCCCAATCTGGGATAGAGTTTGCAGGAAAATCAAAATACCATGATGCTGCTGCTCCTTTAAGGGTATGCGGAAAAAGTCTACAAATGACATCCTCATGCTCCCCAGCCCTCAATCCTTCTATTGCCAAATAAAAACTTTGTAAATGGTCATCTACTAACATCTTCTCATTTGGATCAAACTTGGGCAGCATCTTTTCAAAAGCGTGAGGTAATGCAACGGAGGTGTCAGGTTCAGGGGTGATCTAGCTTTCCAAGCTGGTGGTGGATTTGGTGGGTTGGGTGGCTAATTTACGTTTACGGTTGCCATCAGTTTGGGTGGAGAGTGAGGTGGTGAATGAACAGGAGTATGAACAGGTGAACAGTAAGGTGTCTTTGGGCCCACTTGATTTAAAGGCTAAACCACTTCTTGTAAGGTTGTTTCTACCATTTCTTCCAAATCTCCAACCAACACCGAGTCTTACAATATAGGATGGTATTTCTTTTTATATTCTCTTCTGGGCAAGTCAGGGATAATCGGTAATCCTCCAATATTATTCACATATTCCCTAGTGTGTCTTCTTATATCATTAACTACTTCATTATCGACAAAATACAAGTACTCTTTACCCTTCTCTTCAGGAATTGGATTGGGAAACAAACTGATTTCTGAACTCTCACCGGTGGAATAATCTTGAGAAAACGGGTTTCCTCGGCTAGCCATGCACTGGCGGTCCTCCTTCTAGAGCCAAAAACTGTTGAGGCCTGGAAATTCGCAGGCAACAATAGTAAGTGATTCTCCCCAGTAAACGTTCCCAACTAGCCCGCTACTGTTTGGTATGTGGAATCCGTTCGGTTTGCGGTGCAGCTACCGTAGGTCAAGTAACAAAAAATAAAAGGTTTTACCGGTTGTGGCCCAGTCCACCATGTATATTTTTGTATTTTTAGTTTTAAGTATGATATGCAAGTGCCTATATAAAATGCAGATTGATGTAGAATACGAGGAGCGGTCACAATGTGATGCGCAGGTTCTTACCTCTCATCTTAAACTCTCTCGCATCTAAATCACACACAACAAGAAATTAAAACTAACTACCTAACCTATCCCTAAGGAGAAAAATTATCATTCATTAATGAGTAATGTATTTTGTACATGCATCATGAAAAATCACAGATAGCTTATACTTCTTTCAAAACACATGAACATTTAAAGATATTTGAACAACTAGATAGCCAATTGTTTATGAACAACATTCATTACTCATAGTGGAAATTTTCATAAAATAAACCAGAGAACATTCATACAAGAACATAGGTTCACAAAGTTAGAACGATCTCATAGTTAATGGACACAAAGCTGAAAAAGAAATAGTTCCTCTTCAACAAATCCATAGCACAACATTTGAACATTCCACCAAGCTTTCTCAAATAGGTAAATTGTAATTATCTATTGCAAAAGGAAATAGTTCTTCTTACAATATATCCTCACAAATCTCACTGGGAAAAAGTCCCTTATTCCCTCTAATTCTCCTATATGTATACAAACAACAAAACTTTTGGGTTGCCCCCCTGGGTGACCTTTGGGCTCCCTCAACCGTTTAATCTCACAATTTTGTCCTTTGTGAGTGCTCATGATTCATACAATACGTTACATTTTAGATTAAGATTTACAAGCACTTTGTAAAAAGGGACCGGCTTGGTAACTGATGAGCCATTCCAAGCCTGGGCCTCTGCTGCTATCAATTTCATTCAATAACCTGTTGATCTCAACCTTTCACTATCTTTCGTCTATGAGCAACATCTTTGCTTCTGACTTTTCTTTTAGAGATGTCTTCTTCACAGTAGCAATCATCAAACCAAATCTGAAAATCTTCTAAGTCTGTCTGTAGTTAAACGAAAAAACTCAACATTAATATTGACAACATTCAAGAAAATGTAAACCACACTATTAATGAGACTGAGCATCAAACATGTGACCCTGCATTGTGTTCTCATCACAAAAAACCCTAACAAGAATCAGAAACCACCGCTGCCCCACAAAACAATGGGAAAAACCCTTATCGGCGGTCTGAATTGTTAAAGCATCGGTAGGATAGTTTTATTCACAGCCACAATGGCAAGCTTCAAATAGACAATGAGTTTCGCGAGACCATTAAGTCTATCGGCATCAAAAATACTAGATACTAAAGAATTGGACGGAAAAACTCCTCGTCGATGAATGGAACGACATAAATGTCGGGTGGTTAGTTCACTAAAACACCGCAATGACAAAAAACGTATAGACTATGGCTTCCATAATCAAATGAAAATTGTCGGAGGTTCTCAGAACTAGCTGATAAAGTGTTGGCAGATAAACCAACTAAGTGGCAGAAAGATAGTTTACTAGAAAAACACAACGACGAATGTCAAACCAACTACAGGTCTTGGTAATCATAAAACCATTGGCGATCGGAGCAGTTATATGGCAGATAGTTAGTCCGCTCCAGAGCTGCAATGGTGGAACAAAATTAGACTACGGCCTCCAATCAAAGTCAACACATTCTGAAAAATCATCGCAAAGAAAAAAATTTGAAACAATAAGACCGCGTGATCGGCGAAATAAACAACTATTCATCGGCAAGCGAAACAGTTATACGTCGAATGGTTAGTCTGCTGAGGAGCCGTAACGGCGAACGACATAAGGGCTATGGCTTCTGATTAAAGTTATAAACTGTTTTGAGAGTGAAAAGCAAAAAAAATTGCAAAGTCAAAAACCTCAGCATCAGAAAAGAAAAGAGCTAACTGTCGAAACATTCAGCATTTATCTTCCGCAACGGTGGTTGTGTAGAGAATTACGGCCCCGTTTTACTGTCTGAAAACTTTCGACAACAAAAATTTATCGAAAAACAAAGTATTAAGTGTTCAAAATATTTAGGATAGGGAGTGATGAAAATAGTTCGTTTAACCCCCGAAATAGTGACAGCAAAGAGAAACAAGCTCAGACTTGAACGTAAATAGACTTCCGATAGCAATGAAGGAAATCTTTCAGACCAAAAAGACATCATTGTCAAAACTCTACCGTTAACGTGTTTGCTGATAGGAATCAGTTTTCTGAAAAGCATGAAAGTAATTGACCTCACTTCAACTTCAAACAATCCAAGTTTGTAGCAGAGGGAAAACAAAAATAGAGTTCAGCAATCCAAACAATCTTAGGCAATAAAAATTAAAAGGAGGGTCCAAAATTTTAAAAAACAATTGGGAGAATAGTTGCAGCTACAATAGGGTGATAGCTTGATAAGCTACTTCCACTGCCGATAAGGGCACTTCAGGTTCATGGTGGGAAGGGAGAACCCAAGGATCAGTCCTATCAACAACCGTGGCTATGGAATTTTCCACATTAGTAGAATCTATATAATTAATCGGAGCTAGAAGATCAAATGTGCCCATCAATGATGCATACATTCCAGCCCCTAAGCTCTGTGCAATAGGTTTGGCCTGATCAACCAATGGTATAGTGGAATCATTAGATTCCATGCGACATTTTCGAGTAAAATTGAGTTGGTCAAAAGTAACCAACTTCCCTTCATGTGGAAACACTACCACCCGAAAAATGGTCAATGCAATAGCAGACATGGAATAAGTCCAGCTTATTCCCAAGAGCAAATTACAGTCCAAAGGTGCATCAATCACCTCCACCTCAATAGACACTACTTTCCCTACTATTTTAATTTCAAAATCCGATAGGATACCATGCAGACGAAATAACCTTCCATCGAAAGAAGTAAGCAGGGTGTTTGACGGGACCAGCTCTGGGGATCTAAGAGATTTCCAACACGACAAGGACATAACACATGTAGAAGCACCCTCGTCAACAATTTCCCTTCCAATGGTATTTCTGCCATGGATGAAATATATCGACAAGGATACATGATAAGGTAGGCGAATTTTGACATCAGACAAGTTAAATTTCGCCATGAGACTCGATGAGTCCATACTACCTAAAGCTGCTAAGAGTGCATCCCACCAGGCGGGACAACTCTGTAACACTTCTAAAGCTGACATTACACAAGGTGTCTAGGCTAAGTCTTCAACTACGGAGTATTTTGATGTGACCCTAGCATTAGGATTATGCAAATTCTTCTTAAAGACACCTTTCGGTATCTTGGGAATAATTTCGGCAGGTTTCTCAATCGTAAGAGGGTTAGAAGTTTCACCTATGGACTTACCCTTCTCCAAGGTCTCTTTTTCATAGTTCTTATTCTTGGTCGGTAGTAAATTTTGAGATCGAACCATGTTGATATAATTGGGGTCACGGGCATTTGGGGTGCCCCTGCTGCATTTGAAGCTGAAGCTGAATTTTGTCCTTGGGGAAACAGATCCTTCAGGACAACCAGTTGTTGAGCTTTTAACATCTTCTGAGCTTGTTCCATAAGGGGAAAAATATGGGTGAGGTGATATTCATGGCACAAATTACATGGGAATTTCACCTTCTTCTTTTCTTTCTTTCCCCCATCAGCATTATTTGTGGGTTTCTACTTGTTTTGATTTCCCTCCCCTTTATTTCCTCTCTTCTTTTTCCCACCAGGCTACTGATTTCCCTTCTGAGAGGTTAGTGTAAAAACATTTGCATTTTGGGGTGAGGGGGAAACCTTTTCTGCCTCTGCTGTAGAATTTTTTATAGACAACTGATGGAGCTATTTGGCCAAATATTCTACAACGCGAGAAATAATGGAACCAACCACACCATCGGCATGGGATCTAGGATTAGGTTTCTCTGCAGCATGTGTTGGCCTTGGTTCCTCAGGGATAATCTCATATAAGATCTCATACTGAGAATAAATCAAATCAAGTTGCTGGGCCCTGAGGATAGCTTCTTCCTCACTTGTCACTCCTGAAGTAGATTCGTCCTTAGATATATAAGGCAATAGGTATTTAAGGAACCATTCTAATAAGAACTCAAGAGGAATAGTGGATTTAATAAGGGTCTTCTACCTCCTCCACTCTTGGATGTGATCCGAGATATGGGTGGCCTTGTTCTGCCAAAAGGTAGACAACAAGTCCATTCCAAAATCATATCGGATAGGAAGCTAGAAGTGAATAAGGAAAGCATTAGCCAAGTCCCAAAAACTGCTGAACGTAGTAGAAGGCAGAGTCAATGTACCATTTTCCTGCAGTACTTGTCAAGTTTCTTTGGAACAACCTCAACCGAACCGAATCTTCATTCAGTGAGTTGGAAGAGCACCGTAAATGAAAATTGGTGGCATGAGCCCCAGGATCTTCACCAAATTTGCATTCGAATTTTGGGATGTCCGAGGGAAAATTGGTAGGTATAGGCGGCCAAGAGGGATCATGCCTCACTAGGTCATTCATCAGTCTAGACAAATCTAGCAAGTTTAATGTTGCCAGGAAAGGAGGCTTAGGTCTGACTGGAGCATTAAAAGTACCAATTTGGGGATTAGAGGGACCTGCCCCCGTATTCCCATATGTGAAGGTGGGGTTTTCCCTTGCTGCTGGTTGTGAAGTGGATGGGTTTCTTTGAAAAGGGTTCCATCCATAAGCCACAGGATTGTTTGTGTAAGGTGTAGTATAATAGGTTCGGGTTGCCACAGTCGAAACTAGGGTTTGAAATATAGGAGCAGGTATCCCTCCGCTAAAAAGCGAAAAGGGAGAGCTCGTGAATGAAGCAGAAAGCAGGGTTTGGAAACCTTGACCATAAGGGTTAGTGTTTCCAAACTACACCCCTACATAAGAGGGTGTAGGGCCTACATATGGAGTGGATGGGGGAATGTGCCCCCCATTCCAAGGATTCTATAGGACCACTCTGGGTAGTGTGTGCGAAGGAGGTTGGAATAGTAGGTACACTAGGAATCCCAGTGACCATTCCACCAGAAGCACCTGCTAGACTTATGGGAACCAGTGGTTGAACCACTTGGCTCACTGGAGTTAAGGGCATAGTAGGTATGTTTGTTCTAGGGGTACTAACTGGGGGAGGTAGCACCCCTTCAGCCGGAGCGGCTGAGGTGAAGGTAAAAGAAATTTCTCCTACAGTAGACATTATCCTGCCCATAGGGACACCAATAACAGGTGGATAAAAAGGATGAACCTAAATGATCACATGATCGTTTAAGTCAATTAGAGGTGTATTAAAATTCCTTGCAAACTCGTTATCCTACAAGTCTTCTATCTCAACTGTGTTTAAATTAAGATGGTTTGCCATAAGTTATGGTTCACCCAGAACTTCACTGACTCCTATCGGTTCAAATGAACCGTCTATGTCCAATCTCCACCTTTGAGGGGGAGGTGGAGGTTCCAATGTGATAAGAACCTTCATGACCTTTTGATAGGTTGGTCCTCCACGATTGTAAATTTGACTTTTCAAACCCTAAGGTCGGCTAAACACAGACAAACCATATAGCAATCACTATGAAAATTTCTAAAGTCTCAACAGTCAGAAAGGGTAAAAGATATGCCTTCCCAAAGAAAGCTGAAAGACAGTTTCTTGGCATCCTTGAAGAGGTTCTTAGGCACAAGTGGAGGAATCACCCACCGCCCTCCTACACTTTCAACAAGAGATTCCAAGCCCGTCCAAGGTGAACCATAAATAGCCTTCCGGCTTACCTGTGCATAAACCCTAGATGTCGAGAGACTAGAGGCTACCTTAACTATACAAATAGTCTAGGGGGACAATCACAAGCCTGATTTGTACGCATGGGTAGGGTAGCTGAGCCCGAAACTCTGTCTAGGACAAAATTCGCAGATGCATAAAAACCTTGGTTTACGTTTCGACAAGGAATGGGAGGGTTATCTCCTCAGTCCAATGCCTCCGTGTGGCCTCATGCTTAACTCCCATTTGAGAGGAGCTTCCCAAATACTATCGATAAAGAGAAGGATTTACCTATTGATTGGCCCACTATGTCTAAATTTAAATACTTATGGGGAGTTTACACTTCCTATCCCACAATTCTAGCCTAATCTAGTAGGTGTATGGCCCTATAAAAGAAAAATTACTAATAAATTTTAATTATAGTGTTCATTTTAAGGGATATTTTTTTACTTAGAAGGAAAGTGGAGTGAAATACTATGATGTTATTGACTCAATAAGAAATGTAAAAATAACAGGTGTATAAATCAATTTCACAGCAAATGATCACTACTTAAAACAAGCTTCTCTTTTCTTTTTTTGGTTGTAAATTTAAACTGATGAAAATGCAACTAATAAAGAGAAAACTAAGAGTATATTTTTATAATTTTTGAGATTTTTTTTAAAAACTGAAAATAAACTACTATATGCAAATCAAATGCAAAATTTTCTAATGTTTTCTTTTCACTTTTCAAATTCCTCAAAAACTACTATGCACCTAAATGCAAAATTCTCGAGTATGCTTGAATAAATTAACTATATAAAGTAAGCAAAATGAAGTAAAGAAGATTCATAAAACCAGAGATCAACCATCTAAGGAATACTTGGAACACACCCAGCTGGGAAGATACAATGAATAGAGATCACTGAAATCAATCAAAGGCAAGTGACAAACCAACACTATTCAAAAATAGAATGGTATATACGGTATCTAGAACCCTAATCATTGATTTAGACAACTAGCACTTGGACCTATTACCCAACAGGAAAATCCACTTCAAAATTCTAACAAAAAAACAATAAAAACAATAAAAACCCAAGGGCTTAACTAGAAAGCACAAAGTATGGTTAATAGGGTCATCAAACTTACAGTGCAATGCCAATACTGAAGACCACTAAGCAAGACAAAATCCACAGAAGGACGGGGACAAGCAAAGCCTAACCCAAAAATTTCGTTGCTCAGGATTGTACGTGACTGTGTACAAGAGCAACCCGCGTACTGTATGCGACTGTGCAATATTGCAACCCACGTACACAGATCTATGTACGTGATTGTGTAACACAGCAACCTTTGTACAGGAGTTAAATTTTTCAAAAAAAGAAAAATTATAAAGCACTTCAAAGCACCACTACAAGTTTGAACCAAGACAAAACACCACACATTGAATGAAAGCAAAGACTGGACAAAGAACTATAGAGTTAACCCACAACATGTTGGTGACATTTACCACCTTTCACACTCATTTTGGTCAATTTGGCCTAGTTAAACCACTACCCTAAGTATTATTGACTTAATTAACATCAGAGGAGCACTAGATGACATCAGCTAGATCACATCCACGCCTACCTTCAATCAAGGAGGCTAACTTAGCCTTCTCCTACATTCGAGGAGGCTAACTGGAGCACTCCGGGGGTGATTCAAGTGTCATTAATGCACCATATTGCTAACTAATGGTTACAATCAGTTAAACAGGGCAGCGAAGGCGCCTTCCTTCATTAAATTGATTCTTTAATGAACTGGAGTCAACAGAGGTGCCTCCAACCACTTCTGATGTTCAGTTACACTTCAGTTAACCTCATCGGGCTTCTCTGGAGTCATTGATGCACTAGAACTTGATGGTTGCCTTGCTGTGACATGTGTCTGACCTCCTTTAGTTAAGACTCAGTCATTTATTGCACTTTGACTTCAGTTAGGGCTGAGTTGAGTCAATTAGGGTTTAGATCAGTGGTTAACTTGAGTGTTGACTGTGGCTTGCATTCAGTTAAGCTAGACTCACTCATTCAATTCGAATGACCTCCTTGGGAAATCAAATTTCTTTTTCATTCATTCTTGCAGCATGACATTGTATTGTATTACTCATTCTTTATGTGAATATACATAGCGACTACTCATTCTGCAGCCCTATTACACCATTTTCATGACTCATTTGTTATTAATCTTTGATGAGACTTGTGTTTAGTCCCTAGATCACTATGTAACATTAATATGGTATCAGAGCTCGCGGCGTGAAGAAGCTCAGATCTCTCAAAAACAAGGTTTTTGACAAATCTTGCATGAAAATTGAGCAATAGCTCAAAAATCCATCATTGCACCAAAATCCAAGGCTTACCACTTAATACCCCAAGTAAAGAACTTGTTGATCAAGCTTGCTTAATTAACTATGCTAGGTGTGATGAAATCCTAAAATATGCAGGCTGTCCGATCTTAAATTTCCCTTTCTATTGCAATTTTCTAGTTTTCTACAGGTGAAGCATTCACTCCAGCAGATCCAGATGGCCTCCTCAGTAGATCTTTTGACTCCATTCAATTTCCACTCATGGAAAGGAGACATGGATATTCAGCTGCGCTCTAGAGGAATCTATAGAGTCACCATGGACACTAAAGATGAGCCTGGTTCTACGATAGACAAATCAATATTCTTGAATAAGAAGGATGAAGCATTTGGATTCTTGTGCCTCTCTATTTCCCAGGATCTTCTTTTCCATCTTTCGGGATTGAAGACTCCAAAGGAAATTTGGGACAAATTGGAAACCCTATATGGAAAGCAGGATGATTTGAGAGTTTACCAGCTCGAAAATGAATTGATGTCTCTCCAGCATTCCAATTTTGAGACATTGAATGAATTTTTCACAAAGTTCAAGCACATTGTCTTACTCTTGAAGCAATGCAAAGTGGAGAAGGTGGATGATCAACTCATCCTTGTCATACTCTCCAAATTGTTGGTTGTGGAGCCTAATCTTCCAGATCTAGAGATATTATTCAGTTGTGATTGTAACCCAGGAGTACTGTACACTCATCCCCCCTACCTTGGGGTTTGGGGGTTAAGTAGACCCCCTGAATGATTCTCTCCTTCACTGTATTATTTATTGATGACTGATTTTGGTAAACTAGAATGTTTTGAAGAAGCAATGCAGGTAGAAACTAGAAAGAAGTGGGAGCAAGGCATGGATGAGAAGATTGAATCATTGGTAAGAAACCAGACTTGGGATCTAGTTAAGTTTCCTGCAGAAAAAAGGGCATTGCAGAATAAATGGGTTTACAGGTTGAAGGAAGAAGATGGAGGAAAGAAGCAGTACAAGGCTAGACTTGTTGTAAAGGGGTTTGCACAAAAGAAAGGTATAGAATTTGATGAAATATTTTCTCCTGTTGTTAAAATGACTTCAATTAGAACTATTTTAAGTCTAATGGAGGTAGAAGATTTGCATCTTGAACAGTTAGATGTAAAAACAGCCTTTCTCCATGGGGATTTGGAGGAAGAGATTTATATGCAGCAGCCAGAGGGGTATGAGGTGAAAGAGAAGGATAATTTGGTTTGTAGGTTGAAGAAGAGCTTGTATGGCCTGAAGCAAGCTCCAAGGTAGTGGTATTTAAAATTTGATAAGTTTATGACAGAACAAGGTTATGATAGATGTCATTCTAACCACTGTGTTTATTTCAAGAGGCTATATAATGGAAGATATATTATCTTGTTATTGTATGTGGATGACATGCTTGTTGCAGGGTCTAACATGCAGGATATAAATGTGCTCAAAAGAAAACTAGATAAATCATTTGCAATGCAGGATTTGGGTGCTGCAAAGAAAATCCTTGGTATGAGAATAACAAGAGACAGGAAAAATCACAAATTGATGTTGTCTCAAGGTGAGCACATAGAAAAGTTGTTGCAGAGGTTTAGAATGCAGAATGCAAAATCAGTCAGTACACCTTTGGCAAGCCATTTCAAACTAAGCAAGGATATGTGTCTAGAGACATAGGAAGAGATATATTACATGTCTAAGATTCCCTATCCATCAGTGTTTGGGAGCTTGATGTATGCCATGGTGTGCACAAGACCAGATATTGCACATGCAGTGGGAGTTGTGAGCAGGTATATGAGAAATCCAGGTAAAGAGCATTGGAAAGCAGTACAATGGATTCTCAGGTATTTGAGAGGTACCACTTCTCATGCATTATGTTTTGGAGGTTCAGACACTGTTCTACATGGATATGTTGATGTAGATATGGTTGGTGATAAATACAACAGGAGGAGCACCACAGGGTATGTGTTTACTATAGGTGGAACAACAGTAATTTGGATTTCAAAATTGCAACAGCTTGTTGCACTTTCAACAATGGAAGCAGAGTATGTTGCTGCTACAGAGGCTAGTGAGGAAATGATTTGGTTGCATAGGTTCATGGAAGAATTGGGTAAGAAGTATGAGAATAGTAGGTTGTACAGTGACAGCCAGAGTGCCATTCAAATACCACTTCACAAGATTTATTCTAGATGAAGAACTGTTAAAACTGGAAAAGATTCACACTAGCCAAAATCCTGCAGACATGTTGACAAAGGGAGAAACCAGAGAGAAACTGAGTTCCTACTCGATTTCTGTTGACCTTCAAGCATGAAGGTGAAAATAAGAAATTTTCCAAGTCCAAGGTCCAGAGCATAGTCTAGCAAGTGTAGTAGCGGTGGAGTTGCTGTGATCAGTCTCCAAGTGGGAGATTGTTGGTTGTGGAGCCTAATCTTCCAGATCTAGAGGTATTATTCAGTTGCGATTGTAACCTAGGAGTATTGTACACTCATCCCCCCTGCCTTGGGGTTCGGGGAAGCACCCCAAAAAAGGGGGTTCAGTGGCAGCGCCCCTGAGAAATGGGGGTTTGGGGGGCGGAGCCCCTGGGAAATGTTTTGGGATATGTGTTGGCCAACAGTTTTCCGAACCCATGGTATTGGGTTAACCCTACCATTTTACCATTGTATTTCCCCTATAAAATAAAGCATTGTAAAATGAATGAGTATGGTATGGTATTGTATTGTATTGTAAGAGAGACTGTGAGAGCATGAAGAGGAAGTGCAGCGGTTTTGCTGCAGGGTGTATCCCTTCATCTTTCTGGACTGTAATAAAAGGACTGGAAATTTCTTTGTGGACGTAGCCCATCGTTTGGGTGAACCATGTTATATCTGTGTCTCTCTATAATGTTTTGATGTGTTTTGCATCTTGCTTATTGATTTAACATTATATATGTTATTGCTCTGCGGTCCTATTTTATAACACAAACCTGGAGCTGATTATTTAGTTTTTGTCTCTACATTCCATGCGGGGAAGCTCACAACCCCTGGATGGAAGATGCCTACACTCAATGCCTTCAGCGAGTCCCTAACAAGTGAACATGATAAGCTTGTCCAAATGGGGATCATCAGATCCTCTCATGATCAAACCCTCCATGTGTTGGGGCCCAAAGATATGAAGGGTAAAGGAAAGCAACAAAAGAACCCAAAATCTAAATTCGAAGCTCCTAAGCCTAAAGTTGAAAACCAGTGGCATGATGAGTCTTCCGGCTCAAGGAAGAACAAAGGAAAAGGGCACCATGGAAAGGAAAAAGTTAAGTGTTCATACTGCGGGAAGGGATTCCACCTTGAAAATTCCTGCATGAACACGAATCTTGATGAAGCTACCTCTCTCCTTGAGAGAAATCACATCCATCTTCTGAAAATCTTTCAAAGGAGAGATCAGCAAGATTGGGAACCACAACATGAAAAAGGTCATGCCCTTATGGCAAGCACTTCAAAGTCCAAAGCACTCTTGATTGATTCTGGAGCTTCAAACCACATGATGGCTGAAAGAGACTCCTTTTCATCCTTGGAGACTGGAAAATCCATCCCCATCCACATGGGAGATGACCCCACCATCATTTCATAAGGACAAGGAACGGTTGATCTTGAGAATGGCTATTTTTCAAATGTTTTGTATGTACAATCTCTGGCATCAAATATACTTAGTGTCTATTAGATGACACATATAGGAGTGCCTAAGAGAGTTTCTTTCAGCCCAAATGATGTTGAGATAATGGATCTTGCATCTGGGAAAATCATTGCTAAAGGCCTTACAAACCATCATGCAAAAGCCCATGAGTTCTCTCACTTTTTTGTGGATGCAAATCCCACCGCTCTGCTAACTCATGGAAATAAAGTTAGTAGGATGTGGCATGAAAGGTTTGGCCATATTAATTTCAAATATTTGCAGCAATTACAGAAAAAATCCATGGTTTAAGGCCTCCCAGTCATCAAGGCAACCACCGAAAATTGCAAGGGTTGTGTGATTGGAAAACACCCTGAGCACAAGTTCGATCGGGGGAAGGCAAACCGAGATACATGCATATTGGGGCTGATACATTATAATATCAGTATTCCAATGCCTGTCACATCCATGAATGGATCAAGGTATCTTCTGATTTTTCAAGGTACACATGGGTCTTCTTTCTCAAAAAGAAGTCTGAAGTATCTGAAAAAAATTATGAACTGAAGGCCTTGATCGAGAATGCCTCTGGGCTTAAGATCAAGATATTGAGATCTGATAATGGTGGGGATTATGTCAGTAATGATTTGCTGCACATATTCTGCCAAAGTAGTATTCAGGTCCAACATTCAATTCCCTACACTCCCCAGCAAAACGAAGTAGCGGAAAGGAAGAATCGGTCTCTCAAGGAGATGACCACCTGTATGTTGGAATCAAAGAAGTTGGCTGAAAATTTGTGGGATGAAGCCATGCATGCTACAGAATACATTCAGAACATGATTCCACACTCATCCATGAAATGGAAGACCCATTTCAAAGCATACTTTGAACACAAGCCAGATGTGTCGAACCTACGGGTGTTTGGGTCCACTGCATGGGCCCGGATTCCACTTGATAAAAGAAGGGATTTGAAAATGCAAAGCATAGAATGCCTATTTATTGGGTATCCTGATGAATCAAAAGGTTTCAAGATTTTGGATATCAAAACAAAATAGATCATCATCAAAATAAGTGTCAAGTTCGATGAGCCTCTTAAGGAGGTGGAACTAGTGAAGGAGAAAACTGCTAATTTTCCTTCCTATTCTACTGAATATTTGGATGATGAAATTAGGGGTGATGATATTGTTATCATCAGATCTTCTCTAGGAAAATTTCAGTTCTAGCAGCATTTTACTTACTGGTAGCAGAGTTTCAAACGAACCTATAATGAATCCCAGTGGGCAGAGAGGTTCAAAAAATCTGGTAAATCTTATGAGGATTGGGCAATGGAAAGTTGGCTCTCAAATAACTGAAGATGGAAAGTATGTTCTTTTATATATTATAGAAGGCTGTGACCCCATGAACAGGCTCGTTCTTTCTTAGCATCTCTATTCAAGACCTTGTTTTCCTTCTTGGAAGAGGTATCACTGCATGGAGAAGATAATTGTGAACTTGGATGGCTAGAAGGAATAGAGGCCCTTCCAAATTCAATCCATAGTAGTCTTCTACCTACTATTCAAACTGCTGTTCAAGTTGAATCATCACTTGAAATGGTAAGTTCATATTTAAATTTACTTGAGAAGCATTTTCCGCCTCTTCCTTCCCATCTTTCAGCGGCTTGTGTCATTGCAAGGTTGCTTGTGCAGCGGAAGGACTTTGCAGCTTCCTTGCTTTTGAGGGAAAAAGAATATAATCCATACATGATCTGTTCATCGTCTTCAGTTGTTGGGTGGCACATCTATATGACAGAGTTTATTGTCAACTCTTTGCATGAAGCTCTTATACTTGGGACCTCCAGTCCATTAAACGATGATGTTGCTGGCATTGAATTACCTCTTGTAACACTTGTGGTACCTCAAAATGCTAATAAAGACACACAGGGTTTACTGCATATTACACTACACGGGATTGTTCTGGATGCAGTTTTACTCATTTTATCCTTGTGTTCAAATGGGGAGATCAATGATAAGTGTAAGAATCCCACTATTGAAAGAATGATACAAATCTTACTACCAAATGTTAAAGGAAAGGAGATTTTTGCTTCAGACATGGGTATTGCAAGCATAATCCAAGAAAAATGGTGAAGACTTGGGCAGAAAAAGAAATGAGAAATCTATCGAGGCTGAAGGCAGCTGACATCCGTTGTCCAATAGCGTTTCTTCTACGATTTCATGTTCTTGTCATGGAATTCACAGGAACAAATGGTTGGGCCGCACCTCGCCTCAAAGATGTTGCATTATCAGAGGATAAATTAAGTGAAAGTTATTTAGAGGTTGTCATCATGATGCGTACCTTATATCAGAAATGCAAACTTGTGCATGGAGATTTAAGCAAATACAATATTCTTTATCATGAGGGTCATTTGTATTGTATTGATGTCTCTCAGTCTGTAGACCTTGATCATCCATGTGCATTAGACTTTTTGCGTGAGCACTGCCTCCATGTCTCGGACTTCTTTAAGAAAAATGGGGTCGCAGTTATGGCTGTCCATGAGATTTTTGACTTTGTGGTTGATCCATCTATTATGGATGAAGATATTAATGATTACCTTGAAAAGATGCAAAAGAAAATCCAGGGTAGGGGTGTGCAGTCATCTGCAGAGGAGGAAATTGCTGAAGCTCTTTTTGCTCAGTCCTTCATCCCGAGAACATTAGATCAGGTAAAATATTTTGAAAAGGATATAGATCAGATTACCAGTGGCAATAATACTGAAGGAATATACTATCAAACGATCATGGGTTTGACAAAGGACCTTTCTGGGGTGCTTTCCATGGAGACCGCTGCCTCAATTTCTTCAAACCCTCGCACTATTGAAGAGGTGTTTAGAGACTAACAATTCAAACTAAGCATAGATGGCAGAATTCAAGGAAGTAGACCCAGATTTTGAGGCAGAACATATTTGGGTCATAAGACTGAGCACTTGGAAACTACACGATTTCAAGAGTTCAACCTTAGATTTGAAGGCATATATTCAATAGTTCCATATCTCCACCTCGTACATCATCAAAATTATTCAGTTGGGAATAATCAAAGATAGACCTGTTGGGGCCTGGAAATTCGCAGGCGGCAACAGTAAGGGATTCTCCCCAATCAACGTTCCCAACTAGCCCGTTGACTGTTTGGTATAGGGAATCCGTCCGGTTTTACGGTCCGGCTACCGTAGGTCAAAGTAACAACAAGGGTTTACCGGTTGCGGCCCGGCCCATCGGAATTTGTATTTTTTTACTTAAGAATGATATGCAAGTATCTAACTGATTATGCAAGGTGGTGAAGGATGCGGGGAGCAGTCACAATGTGATGCGCAGGTTCTTACCTATCGTCTTAGGCTCACCAGCACTAGAATCACACATGCATCTATGATCTAAAATGACTACCTATCTATATGCCTACTCATCTACCTATTATATCCTATCCTCGGGGATCCCACTTGTGATTAATATGAATGAGTAATGTGAATGTGCACGCATAATAAAAGCAACTACAGATAGATGAAATTAAATTCCACCCGCATGAACAATGGAGGATATTTCACAACCAGATAGCTAATTGTTTATGACTAACATACATTACTCATGGTGGTTATTTCATGAAATAAATCAGAAATCATTAAACAAAGACATAGGTCGAAAAGTTAGAACGATCTCACGATTCATGGATACAATGCTGAAAAACAAAGTAGTTCATCTTTCAACTATCCATGGCAACACATTTGAAATCCCACCAATCTTCTTTCAACAGGAAAACTGTAATATTTTATTGCAAAAGGAAGTAGTTCTTCTTACAATAACCTTCCAGTCTTACTGGGGAAAAAAGCCCCTTTTCCCTTCTACCTTTCCTGCTTTTGTACAAAAGGTAAAAAATGGTTGGGTTTCCCAAAGTGACCTTTGGGCTTCCCCAACGCTTCATTTTCCCAAAAAACTTTTACAAAATATTGAATTAATACAATGTTGACCGGTCCTCTATGAGGAGGTTCCCGCTTGATTTTCAAGGAATTTTTTCCACGCTGCTGCTTCTGCAGTGAGTCCTTCAAAAGCGCATGGCTCTAGGAACTGGATGTTAATTTCAAACTTGTCGACTTGGTTCCTGATGGCTTCGATCCTTTCTAGGCTCAATAGAAGCTGGTCTTCTAGAATCTGTATGCTAACGGCTACATGACCCACCTCGTTCTTCAGCACTACGGCATCAATGGACTAAATCTGCTGCATCCTGGCCTCTGCATCTTGATGTCTTTTCTGCAATACTTCCACAAAGGTCTCATGATCCGGGAACTCTTCAAACCTGAGCTCATCCTCTGTCTGGCAGTGGTTGTAAGCATTGAGGAACCTTTTAAAATACTCCGAGCATGCTACATGTGCCCTCTTGACAGTCTTCTTAAAGTCTTCGGCAGTGCTAATGGCAAACTCTACCAGGTTGTGATCTCTCCTGAGAGTTTGATGATCTTTGAATGATAGCTCTGCTGGGATCTCGGCATCATCTTCTGGTCTTGCCATTCTGGCGTTCAAGACCTCAAGCACATCTTGGGACCTGTCAACGAAATAGGAGGAGGTTTCTATGATTTCCTCTAACCTGTTGTCCATCTGAAGAACTTCGCATCTTTCCTCTTCCAAAGCAGTCTGTAGCTGCATCATTTTAGCCTTTTGCGCTAGGATATATTCTTTAAATGGCTACAGATCGACTTGTTGTTCCTTTGCCGTCTCTAGTTCAGCAGTCAGAGAAGCCAGCTGCTCTTTCAGTCCTTGGGTGTATGCAGTATTGGATTCATAGATAATATACTGCTGTGCCTCTAGGTCTTCCACTTTTGCCTTCAACTGTTCCTTCTCATTTTTCAGATCTTAGACTTCCTGTTGTACATTTTCTAGAGCCTCTTGTGTTGTCTCCTTGGCTTGCGCCTCTACTTGGAGGGCATGGATTTCACCCTTGGTGGATTCCATTTCCCTTAGCATGTGTTCATACTTCCTTTTAAGTCTACTACCCTCTCCTCTTTCGTGCCTCAGTGTGTCCTTTAGCTGAGCAGTGGTATTCTTTTCTGATTCTAATTCAATCATCACCTTCTTTATATTATCAGCGGAGGCATCAATTAGTGCAGCCCTGGCTCTTATCGTGAGCATGGGATCTTTGTCTGTCCCTAGCATGACTGCTGTATCTGTGACCATTTTTCCTGACAGATCTTTTGCCTCCACCTTCTTTTCTGTCCTCCTCATGATTCTTTTGGTGGCCCTGTCGTAATAGACAGTGCTGAAGTCCGAGACTTCTTCCCCCTTCTTCTGGACGAAAGGCACTATTTGGAGCATAGGGGTTACAAGAGTGCTAGCAGTAGGTACTTGAAGGATTTGTACCTCAGGGTTATCCTCCCCCTGACTCTGCCCTGCTGGAGTTTCGGAAGCTGACTATTGTATTAACTTTATTTTCTCAGCTTCTTGCTTCTGAAGCTCTTCATCCAGCTTTCTTTTTGCTTCTTTGGCTGCCAGTCTAGCTGCTTCTTTAGCCTCTTTGGCTGCTTCTTGAGCTTGGGAAGCTTTCCTCTTTTCTTCCTCTCCTTTCTGTATCCATTCTGTAGCTTCCTGTTCTAATGTTTGGGCCTCTTCGTGTCTTTCCTTGGCCTCTTCTTCAGCTCTGGCTTGCTCAGCTTTGGCTTGCTCTCCCCCTTTGCCACCTTTGGTGGGGTACTTCAGTTTGAACCTTCTGCTTAGTGCCGTCATATTTGGATCCCTCCGAAAAATAGATTCATCCTTATCATAATGATGGGTATATTCATAGAACACTTGATGATTCTTGCAGTGCTCATCAACTTTAACCTGAGTGTCATTGCGTCGGAAAGGCATCTCCCCAAAATGGAACTTCCCTAGTTCTGCTATAAATTCCGCAGCTTGTTTCACATTGGCGAATCTGGAGCTACCTAGCTTGAAAGGTAATGGGGGATATGCATCCTTCTTATGCTGGAATAGGAAATGACCAACTACGTCAATGAACACTTGTCTGACCGCCTCTTTATGGATTACATAATCCATTGCATACTTCGGCAGCAGATAAGGTGTCTTTGAGCATCCATACATTCTAAGGTACATACCATTGCCTGTCAAGAAATAATCTCCATACTCCTCTACCACCTGCATAGCATATTCTGACATGCAGTCACATTCCTTTCGGAAGATAATCTTGTATAGTGGCATAATGAAATGCTCACATACTCCTCTGTAATAACTGTGGTACTGATGAGCCCACAGAGGTTTGTAAGCTGCATATATGGGCATTCTTTCCCTATCCTAGACACACTTGAGACCGGGGAAAGGCTGGCTACATAGTATGCAGTCTATCAAAATGGAACTCATATAAAATTCAGATTTTTTCCGGGCTTCTCCTCCTCCCAAGGTTGCAGCTACGCAAGAAGAGAGACTACTTGATACTAGGCTGGCCCAGTTGAAGACTGTTCCCTGGGTCACCACATGGAACATAATAGGGACCCATTCAAATTTGAAGAGTCTGCCACTGGCCCTACCAAAGATTCTATTTAGCATCAGAGACACAAATCTGTAAGGAGCTCTTAAGCTCGCTGTATCATAATCATCGGTTGCTCTGTGTCGATAGATCTTTCCTGGCAAGAGAATTCTCTTCAGATTTTCCACTAAATCCATCCTGAGGTTATCCAACCAATCATTTGACAGGAAGATTTGAGGCTCTGGAAGGTGGTAAGCCACCGCCACATATCCTGGGCTAAATGCAGCATAGCCTTGACCTTCGACATTTCCTATAAGCATTGTGTTGCTATTTGTGTGGGGCAGAATCCATCTCATAACATCAGAGCATGGGAACAGCTCTGGTCTGGTAGCCACCTTCATGATGGCGGATTTCTCTATGTTGGCATAAATGGGCTCCTCTTCGAGACCCATGTCTGGGACTTCCCTGCGGGAAATCAATCTGTATACCTCATCCCATTTATACTCAAGCTCAACACCCGAGACACACTGGGTGTCCTCATATATATATTCTACCTGTGTAACGACCTCTATTGCTGATCGTTCTTCGACCATAGGGGCCTTCTTTTTCTGCCTTTTGGACATTGTAAGCTCTTCCTGCCATGTATAACATTTTATCATTAAGCAATTCGACTTTGCGAACATTGTGCAGCCATTTATTCATTCTCAAGTGTATTATGACTTGTAATAAAATTAAGACATAAGCTCTTCAGGCTGAAGAGTTGAGCTAGTATGCAATACTGTGTACTGTGCTAATATCCTGTGCAACAAAAGCATGCATTGCACAGCTCTATAATGCCTTGAGACTAGGGTGCAATATTTCATGACTTGATTTATGTGAAGCATATATAGTTCTGAACAACCTACTACTGTTGCATGATATCAAGCTTATCAACTATGTTTGGGACAGCATTAAATCTACACCATTATGTGACATGCCAATTTTCCAGGATGGCAATTCATTGAAGCACAATATGCACATCATATGCAGAGTGCCATAAAGTGAAGGTAGGCCTAGAAACTAATGCATGTATGCACAACCCCAGCATGCCCTAACTAAAAAACTAAATCCCGCGCAATACAGTGAGCCACCATCTCGCAGTGCCGTTTCTCCTATTTAAAAATAACTTGCAATGCAAATGAATGAAGCTTAAAGCAAAGGGCCAAATGTAACTGTCCACAATTCAAATATTTCGACGACATGGCGCTATTAAGGATAAAACGGCAATAGTTCGTGCTACTCGCGGAAAGGTAATTACATCAATGCGGCTAGAGACTACAGGCATAAACATTCCTTTTCTGCATACGAGGCTTTCATTCAATCAAGTTATCTTCAAAATGCAATACTACAGCAGCAAAACCCTAGGTTTTAAGACAGTTGAAAACGATGACATGCGCAGCGCGGGCAGAGGTTAGAGCTCGGAAATGGGAAAAAAAATAGGGAAACTGATCAACAGAGGAAAATTAACAAACCCTCAGCAAAACCCCCATCGGAACTACTTCCTGGACCTCCTTACTACAGGTGCACGCGGCATAATGGCCGCTTGCACCGTGCCTTCCTCCACTGCGCGTAGGGCGGAACTAAAACGGCCGAGGTAAACCAATAAAAAAGAAGGCTCTATAAAATAAAACGACTACCCCCCCTTTCTAATCGCAAACAACTACCCCAACTGGAACATTATCTCAATATGCGGGTGGAAAACACAAGAAACGACTATGGCACCTAGCCGCGGGGAAAATTCATTATGCGGGCAGGACAGGAAGTGTATCCACAACCCTAGTAATACCCCAAACCCCAGCACATCACCCAATCAAAAACCTTGAAAAGAAATAGGTAAGGCGGTAACGATCCTACCTGGCAGTAAGGCGCAGCTGGTGAGGCGACAACGGTTAAGCTTCAAACCGACACCTGGACGCAGGTACAAGCATGGAGCTCCACAAAGTTCGCAGGGTCGACAGTGCGGAGAAGACAATGAAAACTCGAGCCCAAAATAACAATAAAAAATCCAACACCCCCGGCCCCCGTATATAAACAAAGTCGCACGTGCGAGAGCTCTAAATCGGCCGCGGAACCAAACCTGAGTCGGGCGGCTAGAACCCCAAACCGTCCGCAACGGCGGACGATCCCTAGCACCAACTCACCCGCCACGGCTAATAGAATGCATGAATCACGATGATTGAGCATGGAACGGAAGTGGAATAGGGCGGCGAGAGTCATATACCTTCCGTAACGGCGGATAGTTCCCAGCGTCAATTCACCCGCAATGACGGATAGAGCACGTAAACGAAAGATCGGGCGCTGGCGGAAACCTACATCAGAAGCCAAGAAATGGGAGTCCTCCGTAACAGAGGGCGTTCACAAGCTGAACTCCATCCACAACGGCCAAAAGCGTGAAGCTAACGGGCTCTGATACGTAACCGGAAGGCAAATCAAAGCGCAGATCGAAAGAGAAGATAAAGTCAAAGCCCAACATGATCCGTAACGGCGGACGCCCGGAAAGAAGATCTGTCCGCAACGTCGGACGAGGGAGAACTCAATCCTTCCGATGAAGAATAGAAAACCACCCGAAACGTCAGAGAATCGAAACCCACCCGCAACGGCGGGACAAAAAACCATCCGTAACGGTGAAAACAAAGCAGGCAACCTCCGCAACTGCGGGAAGAACAAATGACTCAACTCCCGATAAAAAATGACTTGGAAAGACATGCAAAAGCAAAGATGAGCTTGATAATGGAAGGGATTATTTAAAAGTATCAAAGAAGTAAAACAGATCGATTGATAGCAAATCAAAGCGCTGTAAAACCTTCCGAAAAATCATAGACCAAAATCGAGAAGCAAAACCGACTAAATCAAAGTAGAGGAGGGTCCTAAAATTTTTTAGAATTTTGGGAAATTGTTGCAGGTGCAACAATTGGTGACTACCTGGTGAACCCCAGATCTCTGAAATAACTCTCTCTCCCAGCTTAAGACTGTATGAATAAAATTGAAATCTTCTAGATGTATGTATCCCTGAGTAGGCCAACTTATGCATTAAAATACTTAGAAGAAGTCCATCTTTTTGGGAAAAGGTAACATCAATGGTGTTTCAGGTCTAAATCACTCTTTTGAGGCCAAATGGATGAGGTTTATTTTACCTGCCCTTTGGTAGCTACAGCTTATACCACAGGATTGTGACAAAGAGTGACAGTATTATCCTTTTGTTCCTCATTCCCATGCCAATTTGTACTTTTGTGCCTTCTGAACTTTAGTTCTTTTGATATGAGTCTTCCTGCAGGCCTTTCTTACTAAATTTTAATTCAGGATCCTCTATCCCATAGTGTCCTTTTGTGTGAATGATATACTTTATATTTCAGTTCACGGACAGAGAGGATCTTGTGGCCATTTGGTACTTTATGCTTTGAGATTAATGCTTTTTCAAGCTTGGCTTTGATAGGTCTTGTTTCTTTCAGGAGCTTTGACTCTTAATATCTTTTAGCCTTTTCTTAATTTATGGCATGGGATCATTTATATATGATAAACTGTTCCACTCTGCTTCCTTTCCGTGGGTCTTTCGCTGTCACTCCCTTGAGTATTTAAGATGTGAAATAGATGGAGCCTCACAATAGTACTTCAGACCTTCTTCACTCTTGAGTTATTTACAGGGATTAAGTAAGACTTCAAATGAATTCTCTGCCAGTCAGGAATACGGTTACTAGAAGACATTCGATACTTTTAAACACAGTCTTTCACTCAAGGTTATAGTTAATACAGAACCCTGATGTTTCCATTGCAACCAAAATTTTGCCTCTTATTCAAAATCAAAAGGAAAACTAGCCAAGCTATAAAGAAAACATCAGCAAAGCAAGTAAAAAAAAAAAAACATCAAAGCCATAGAATAAGAAACAATATAAGCGGCAAAGTAATTTATTTATGTACAAAAGAAAAAAAAAATTTGCCCATTCCTGAAAAATTATAAATCTAGAAACTGAGGAATGAGCTGGATTTAGACATGGATTACCTAACCATGGTCCAACTGTGCTGCTATTGAAATGGAACCCATACCTAAGATCCTGCAGTCATTTCTACCAGCTTGAGGGAGTTGAAGGAGCTCAAGCTGAGTGCCCGTCATAGGACTGGCCCCTTTTGAGGTATGATGGTCTAGCTTAAGCTTAGTGAGATAGTTTCCCAGGATAGAATCAGCAGACTCACTGCCTTCTCCTAACTTAGTGACAGTATACTTCATATACAGTTCTCTCAAAAATTTTATATGACTTTGTGTACCCTTGAGAGGCAACCACAGATGAGACCAATCTGAAGCAAAATAGCCTTTCAGCCTGGCAGTCCAATCTCGGTTGAGAATGAGTCCATCTCCCCTTGGTATATCAGCCACTATTATGTCAATAAATTGACATATTTTGTTGTTTACAGCCAAACGAATGAGGGCATTCTTCATTTCACCCACCACCTTGACTCCTGTACGATCCAATTGCGTTACTTCACGAGGTGTGGACTCTAGATGTCCATTAATCCTTTTACAAATCTCAAGGGGCATCACATTTACTGCTGCTCCAGAGTCTACTAAGCAATTATGCACATTGTAATTCAACATCTCTAGAGTTAAGAGAAAAGGAGGGGTGTCCAGGTTTTCTTTCCAACCTGGTTTGGTCTTCTTCTCTTGGTTGGTTTTGAATAGGTATATCCCTTGCTAGCTCTTGAGTTTCATCAGAGTTCTCCCCACTGATCCCTATCTTTGCTTCTACAGGATCGACAGTCTTAGTGGTTGGTTCTGTCCTCTGGTTGAGGGTATTGTTCTGATGCTCTTTGCCTTTGTCCAGCTTCTTAACATTCTCCTGCAAACTGTTAACCTTAGAAATCATTGCATTGTCTTGGCTGGTGAAAATTTTGTCCCTTCTAGTTATGGATGTGCATTCAGATCTAGGAGTGTCATCTTCAATGTTAAATAGTGAAATGCCATTCCATGAGAACATAGTATCATCCTCTGGTTTACTTATGATTTGTTTCTCCTTTTCTTCCTCACCACTGTCCTTAGTCAATTCTGGATCCAACAACTTATTCATCACCAATGTCATTGAATGTAACCATTGAGGACACTTCTTCTCAGAATGAGGTTGTTGATGAAAAGTACAGAAATTATCCCCTCCTATTTCTGTTATGTTTATTGATGCCAGATTAGGAGGTGGGACTTGGCATTGGTTGTTACCTTCCATTTTTGGATAGTGTGGCTTTTTGATTTTCTGAATGTCCCTCTCCTTTTCCAGATCTACGATTCGGTTGGACATTTTCTGAAGCACTTTCATCATCTCATGATAATCATGTGGTTGATATTCTCTAGATTTAAACAGCAGTGAGCTTCTTCTTACAATGGTCTTCTTTCCACATGAATCAGGGTAATCCTCTATACTCTCACTTTCTGCCTCTATTCTTTCGGCCTCCTCATAAGTTTCCACCAATGTAGGCTTGACTTTCATTTTGGTAAACATAGCCAGCTCAAGACCTAGGGCTGAGGTATAATACTCAATTAAAACTTTGTCTAAAGGTCTGTCTACAGCAGAATTTTTTTTTAAGTACAATGAAAATCTCTGATTCAAACTATGTATCTTTTCATTCTTCTCTTTTCTTAACAAACCAAGCCCTTTCATCAACGTGGCATGTGTCTTCTGATTTGTGTATCTACTTCTGAAAACCCTTTCAAAAGTATCCCAATCCGGAATGGAGTTAGTAGGCAGACTGAAATACCAAGATGCTGCTGCTCCTTTCAGAGTGTGAGGGAACAATCTATAGACCACATCTTCATACTCCCCAGCCCTTAGCCCTTCTAATGCTAGGTAAAAGCTTTGGAGGTGATCCTCTATAGAAATCCTTTCCTCAGGGTCAAACTTAGGCAAGAGCTTGTCAAAAGCTTGAGGTAAATTGTGCAAAGGAGGAGTTAGGTTCAGAGGCGACCTGGATTTCCATGCCGGCAAAGGATTGGGTTGATTGCCAGCCATAAGCAAAGGTAAATAGATAAATCACTGGAAAAAACAATCTCTCAAGGATGGTATCGAAAACAATGAACACTTGGGTTAGGTTGAAAGCTTCAAACATCTGTTGGTAAGATGGTTTCAAGAAAATAATTTTCACTGCCAGCCTTTACTGGCGGCCCTCCTTCTAGCGCCAAAAATATTGGGGCCTGGAAATTCGTAGGCGGCAATAGTAAGGGATTCTCCCCAATCAACGTTCCCAACTAGCCCATTGACTGTTTGGTATAGGGAATCCATCCGGTTTTACGGTCCGGCTACCATAGGTCAAAGTAACAACAAGGGTTTACCGATTGCGTCCCGGTCCACCAGAATTTGTATTTTTTGACTTAAGAATGATATCCAAGTATCTAACTGATTATACAAGGTGGTGAAGGATGTGGGGAGTAGTCACAATGTGATGCGCGGGCTCTTACCTATCGTCTTAGGCTCACCAGCACCAGAATCACACATGCATCTATGATCTAAAATGACTACCTATCTATATGCCTACTCATCTACCTATTCTATCCTGTCCTCAGGGAGCCCACTTGTGATTAATATGAATGAGTAATGTGAGTGTGCATGCATAATAAAAGCAACTACAGATAGCTGACATTAACTTCCACCTGCATGAACAATGGAGGATATTTCACAACCAGATAGCTAATTGTTTATGACTAACATACATTACTCATGGTGGTTATTTCATGAAATAAATCAGAAATCATTAAACAAAGACATAGTTCGAAAAGTTAGAACGATCTCATGATTCATGGATACAATGTTGAAAAACAAAGTAGTTCATCTTTCGAATATCCATGGAAACACATTTGAAATCCCACCAATCTTCTTTCAACAGGAAAACTGTAATATTTTATTGCAAAAGGAAGTAGTTCTTCTTACAATAACCTTCTAGTCTTACTGGGGAAAAAAGCCCCTTTTCCCTTCTACCTTTCCTACTTTTATACAAAAGGTAAAAAATGGTTGGGTTGCCCAAAGTGACCTTTGGGCTTCCCCAACGCTTCATTTTCCCAAAAAACTTTTACAAAATATTGAATTAATACAACGTTGACCGGTCCTCTATGAGGAGGTTCCTGCTTGATTTTCAAGGAATTTTTTCAACGCTGCTGCTTCTGCAGCGAGTCCTTCAAAAGTGCATGGCTCTAGGAACTGGATGTTAATTTCAAACTTGTTGACTTGGTTCCTGATGGCTTCGATCCTTGCTGGGCTCAACTGAAGTTGGTCTTCTAGAATCTGTACGCTAACGGCTGCATGACCCACCTCGTTCTTCAGCACTACAACATCAATGGACCGAATCTGCTGCGTCCTGGCCTCTGCATCTTGATGTCTTTTCTGCAATACTTCCAAAAAGGTCTCATGATCCGGGAACTCTTCAAACCTGAGCTCATCCTCTGTCTGGCAGCGGTTGTAAGCATTGAGGAACCTTTTAAAATACTCCGACCATGCTACCTGTGCCCTCTTGACAGTCTTCTTAAAGTCTTCGGCAGTGCTAATGGAAAACTCTACCAGGTTGTGATCTCTCTTGAGAGTTTGATGATCTTTGACTGATAGCTCTGCTGGGATCTCGGCATCATCTTCTGGTCTTGCCATTCTTGTGTTCAAGACCTCAAGCACATCTTGGGACCTATCAACGAAATAGGAGGAGGTTTCTATGATTTCCTCTAACCTGCTGTCCATCTGAAGAACTTTGCATCTTTCCTCTTCCAAAGCAGTCTGTAGTTGCAGCATTTTAGCCTTTTGCGCTAGGATATATTCTTTAAATGGCTGCAGATCGACTTGTTGTTCCTTTGCCGTCTCTAGTTCAGCAGTCAGAGAATCCATCTGCTCTTTCAGTCCTTGGGTGTATGCAGTATTGGATTCATAGATAATATACTGCTGTGCCTCTAGGTCTTCCATTTTTTCCTTCAACTGTTCCTTCTCATTTTTCAGATCTTGGACTTCCTGTTGTACATTTTCTAGAGCCTCTTGTGCTATCTCCTTGGTTTGCGCCTCTACTTGGAGGGCATGGATTTCACCCTTGGTGGATTCCATTTCCCTTAGCATGTGTTCATACTTCCTTTTAAGTCTGCTACCCTCTCCTCTTTCGTGCCTCAGTGTGTCCTTTAGCTGAGCAGTGGTCTTCTTTTCTGATTCTAATTCAATCATCACCTTCTTTATATTACCAGTAGAGGCATCAATTAGTGCAGCCCCGGCTCTTATCGTGAGCGTGGGATCTTTGTTTGTCCCTAGCATGACTGCTGTATCTGTGACCATTTTCCCTGACAGATCTTTTGCGTCCACCTTCTTTTTCGTCCTCCTCATGATTCTTTTGGTGGCCCTGTCGTAATAGATAGTGCTGAAGTCTGGGACTTCTTCCCCCTTCTTCTAGACGAAAGGCACTATTTGGAGCATAGAGGTTACAGGAGTGCTAGCAGTAGGTACTTGAAGGATTTGTACCTCAGGTTTATCCTCTCCCTGAATCTGCCCTGCTGGAGTTTCGGAAGCTGACTGTTGTATTAACTTTATTTTCTCAGCTTCTTGCTTCTGAAGCTCTTCATCCAGCTTTCTTTTTGCTTCTTTGGCTTCCAGTCTAGCTGCTTCTTCAGCCTCTTTGGCTGCTTCTTGAGCTTTCTCAGCTGCTTCTTGGGTAGCTTTCCTCTTTTCTCCATACTCCTCTACCACCTGCATAGCATCTTCCGACATGCAGTCACATTCCTTCCGGAAGATAAGCTTGTATAGTGGCATAATGAAATGCTCACATACTTCTCTGTAATAACTGTGGTACTAATGAGCCCACAGAGGTTTGTAAGCTGCATATATGGGAATTCTTTCCCTATCCCAGACACACTTGAGACCGCGGAAATGCTGGCTGCATAGTATACAGTCTATCAAAATGGAACTCATATAAAATTCAGATTTTTTCCGGGCTTCTCCTCCTCCCAAGGCTGCAGCTACGCAAGAAGAGAGACTACTTGATACTAGGCTGGCCCAGTTGAAGACTGTTCCCTGGGTCGCCACATGGAACATAATAGGGACCCATTCAAACTTGAAGAGTCTGCCACTGGCCCTACCAAAGATTCTGTTTAGCATCAGAGCCACAAATCTGTAAGGAGCTCTTAAGCTCGTTGTATCATAATCATCGGTTTCTCTGTGTCGATAGAGCTTTCCTGGCAAGAGCATTCTCTTCAGAGTTTCCACTAAATCCATCCTGAGGTTATCCAACCAATCATTTGACAGGAAGATTTGAGGCTCTGGCAGGTGGTAATCCAGCGCCACATATCCTGGGCTAAATGCAGCATAGCCCTGACCTTCGACATTTCCTATAAGCATTGTGTTGCTATTTGTGTGGGGCATAATCCATCTCATAACATCAGAGCATGGGAACAGCTTTGGTCTGGTAGCCACCTTCATGATGGCGGATTTCTCTATGTTGGCATAAATGGGCTCCTCTTCGAGACCCATGTCTGGGACTTCCCTGCGGGAAATCAATCTGTATACCTCATCCCATTTATACTCAGGCTCAACAGCCGATACACACTGGGTGTCCTCATATATATATTCTACATGTGTAACGACCTCTATTGCTGATCGTTCTTCGACCATAGGGGCCTTCTTTTTTTGCCTTTTGGACATTGTAAGCTCTTCCTGCCATGTATAACATTTTATCATTAAGCAATTCGACTTTGCGAACATTGTGCAGCCATTTATTCATTCTCAAGTGTATTATGACTTGTAATAAAATTAAGACATAAGCTCTTCAGGCTGAAGAGTTGAGCTAGTATGCAATACTGTGTACTGTGCTAATATCCTGTGCAACAAAAGCATGCATTGCACAGCTCTATAATGCCTTGAGACTAGGGTGCAATATTTCATGACTTGATTTATGTGAAGCATATATAGTTCTGAACAACCTACTACTGTTGCATGATATCAAGCTTATCAACTATGTTTGGGACAGCATTAAATCTACACCATTATGTGACATGCCAATTTTCCAGGATGGCAATTCATTGAAGCACAATATGCACATCATATGCAGAGTGCCATAAAGTGAAGGTAGGCCTAGAAACTAATGCATGTATGCATAACCCCAGCATGCCCTAACTAAAAAACTAAATCCCGCGCAATACAGTGAGCCACCATCTCGCAGTGACGTTTCTCCTATTTAAAAATAACTTGCAATGCAAATGAATGAATCTTAAAGCAAAGGGCCAAATGTAACTGTCCACAATTCAAATATTTCGACGACATGGCGCTATTAAGGATAAAACGGCAATAGTTCATGCTGCTCGCGGAAAGGTAATGTCATCGATGCGGCTAGAGACTACGGGCATAAACATTCATTTTCTGCATATGATGCTTTCATTCAATCAAGCTATCTTCAAAATGCAATACTACAGCAGCAAAACCCTAGGTTTTAAGACAGCCGAAAACGATGACATGTGCAGCGCGAGCAGAGGTTAGGGCTCGGAAATGGGCAAACAAAATAGGGAAACTGATCAACAGAGGAAAATTAACAAACCCTCAGCAAAACCCCCATCGGAAATACTTCCTGGACCTCCTTACTACAGGTGCACGCGGCATAACGGCCACCTACACCGCGCCTTCCTCCACTGTGCGCAGGGCAGAACTAAAATGGCTGAGGTAAACCAATAAAAACACGGGCTCTATAAAAGAAAACGACTACCCCCCCCTTTCTAACCGCAAACAGCTACTCCAATCAGAACATTATCTCAATATGCAGGCGGAAAACACAAGAAACGACTATGGCACCTAGCCGCGAGGAAAATTCATTATGCGGGCAGGACAGGAAGTGTATCTACAACCCTAGTAATACCCCAAACCCCAGCACATCACCCAATCAAAAACCTTGAAAAGCAATAGGTAAGGTGGTAACGATCCTACCTGGCAGTAAGGCGCAGCTGGTGAGGCGACAACGGTTAAGCTTCAAACCGACACCTGGACGCGAGTACAAGCACGGAGCTCCACAAAGTTCGCAGGGTCAACAGCGCGGAGAAGACAATGACAACTTGGGCCCAAAATAACAATAAAAAATCCAACACCCCCGGCCCCCGTATATAAACAAAGTCGCACGTGCGAGAGCTCTAAATCGGCCGTGGAACCAAACCTGAGTCGGGCGGCTAGAACCCCAAACCGTCCGCAACGGCGGACGATCCCTAGCACCAACTCACCCACCATGGATAATAGAACGCATGAATCATGATGATCGGGCGTGGAACGAAAGTGGAACAGGGCGGCGAGAGTCATAGACCTTCCGTAACGGCGAATAGTTCCCAGCGTCAATTCACCCGCAACGGCGGATAGAGCACGTAAATGAAAGATCGGGCGCTGGTGGGAACCTACATCAGAAGCCAAGAAATGGGAGTCCTCCGCAACGGCGGGTGTTCACAAGCTGAACTCCATCCGCAACGGCCGAAAGCGTGAAGCTAACGGTCTCCGATACGCAGCCGAAAGGCAAATCAAAGCGCAAATCGAAAGAGAAGATAAAGTCAAAGCCCAACATGATCCGTAACGGCGGACGCCCGGAAAGAAGATCTGTCTGCAACGTCAGACGAGGGAGAACTCAATCCTTCCAATGAAGAATAGAAAACCACCCGAAACGTCAGAGAATCGAAACCCACCCGCAACGGCGAAACAAAAAACCATCCGTAACAGTGAAAACAAAGTAGGCAACCTCCGCAACTGCGGGAAGAACAAATGACTCAACTCCTGATGAAAAATGACTTTCAAGACATGCAAAAGCAAAGATGAGCTTGATAATGGAAGGGATTATTTAAAAGTATCAAAGAAGTAAAACAGATCGATTGATAGCAAATCAAAGCGCTGTAAAACCTTCCGAAAAATCATAGACCAAAATCGAGAAGCAAAACCGACTAAATCAAAGTAGAGGAGGGTCCTAAATTTTTTTAAAATTTTGGGAAATTGTTGCAGGTGCAACAAGACCATGAAAATACGGTCTAGTATTTATTAGATCCTATACTTTTGTAACTGATTTCTATTTTTGGTTCTAGGGAGTTTTCGATCCACTAATTTTGGATCTAAGCTAATAGTAGCTTTCTCTTTATTTTTCTATATATTGTAAAACAAATATGGAAGGAAAGTGAGCTCTTCCTCTCTGAAGGAAGCAGGGGACTGAAGGTTTGCAGTTTTGGAGTTATGTATGCCCAACTTTGAAGCACTGTCTGTGTAGCATAAACATTCTACAACTTCAGTAACAGGTTCTATTTTTGAATGAACATGATGATGATTTTCCTTTGTGTTATATGAATTGTATTTCTGATAATTTTGTTATGCACATGGTCCATTACATCCCATTGTATTAATTCGTATTGTGAAGTACAATTATGCTTATATTTTCTAGAAACAGAGGCAGTTTCACTTCTTGATTTTATGATCATAGTAACCTTGATATTGAGCTTTGTGTTTGATTTTATGTTATACAACATCTGTTTGATTTTTCCTATAAATATGATTAGACACCAGCCTATCTCTTTAATAGTGTTATGTTTTTATTATAGATCTTATATATACCAGTATAGTTCAGTGATGATTGTGTGATCTGTACAAAACAGCCTTGATTTCATACTAGTCCAGTTTTTTTTCAATGATTGTTTAATTTTATTCACAGCCTTTATGTTATATCAGCCTGTTATATTGATAGTGGTGTAACTTTTCCCATAGCTTTGATTGTATATCAGTTTGATTCTCAGTTTGATTTTATTGATTTGTATATTTGAGAACAAGATTTCCTTAAGCTTGAACCCCTCGTAGTCTAGGTTCAACTTTAGGGATAACAAATCCTGATTTGGATCCTCTAATTTTTTATATCAGTGTGCAGAAAACATCAGATGATGAATCAGAACCTGAAGTACAAAATCATCTTCCCACATGGGCCCGACAGACGCTCTCCTTCGCAGGAGATAACATTGGAAATTTGGATGATCCAAGGAGAACCCGATCTGATTTCCAAAGAGCAGGTATTGCGCTCTCTTGTCCTGATAATTTTCTGTCAAAAAATTGCTATTTTATGATTAGTTCATAACCAAAATCCTACTACCATGCTCAGAAGGATCCTAGATGGCAAGTTTCCATGGATGAAGAGATGAATTCCCTTCAAAAAAACACTACTTGAGAGTTAGTTTCTCTTCCTCCGGGAAGGAAATTGGTTGAATGAAAGTGGGTGTTTCGGACCAAGTTTGTTGATGATGGTAGCACCTACAAAATATAAGGCAAGGCTGGTGGCAAAAGGTTTCTCTCAGGTCCAAGGTGTGGACTACCATGAGACCTTTGCACCGGTTGCAAAAATGGACTCCATCCGCCTAGTTTTGGCAATTTCAGCATCTAAGCATTGGGAAGTGCATCATATGGATGTTAAGTCAGCCTTTATGCATGGATATATTCATGAGGAGATATACATGAATCAGCCTGAGGGATACATCACTGATCCATCTTTGGTTTGCAAGCTAAAGAAGTCACTATACGGGTTAAAATAGGCCCCAAGAGAGTGGTATTCCAAGATGGATGCCTTCCTTCTCTCGCAAAACTTCCAAAGGTGTATATCAGATCCAAATGTGTATTTACAGCAGTATGATGGTCATTTGATTATTATTGTTTTATATGTTGATGACTTACTGATCACAGGTATCATAGTTGCTTCCATTTCAGCCATCAAAACTGCTCTCCACAATGCCTTTGAAATGAGTGATTTGGGGCTCCTAAAACAATTTTTAGGGCTCGAAATTGAGCAAAATTCTGATGGGATTATGGTCAGTCAGTCCAAATACATATCATACCTGTTATTCAAGTTTAACATGGCTGAATGTAGGCCTGCACCATTCCCTTTCCTTTCAGGGATTAGCCTTGAAGAAGGAAAAATCACACCTCCCATGGACTGCACTATATATCGACAGCTGATTGGTAGCTTGTTGTACTTGAAACATTCTTGGCCCGATATATATTATGCCATGAATTCTGTATCAAGATACATGAAACAGCCTCATGATATTCATTGTAAGGTAGCCGAGAGGATCCTCCAGTATATTCAGGGAACCAGGACCTACGACATTCACTATGCTGCACACTCCGAGCTAGAGTTGGTTGGATACACAGATTCTGACTGGGTGGGTCATTTCTGGATATGTATTCATGTTTGGTGGTGGTCCCATTTGCTGGTCTAGAAAAAACTAGGCTTCCATAGCACTATCTTCAGTAGAGGCCAAGTATCGAGGAGCGGTGAATGCTTGCAACCAAGCAGTTTGGTTGCAAGGCATTCTTTCAGAGTTTGATCTAGGTAGTACTTTGTCCAATGTCCTCTTTTGTGACAATCAAAGTGCTATTAAGATCTCCATAGATCCAATTACCAGGAAGGGGACCAAGCATGTAGAGATCCACATGCACTATATCAGGGAGCTAGTGCATGACAGGACCATCATTCTGCAATACTACTCGACTGATGAGAAGATTGCAGACATCTTCACTAAGAGATTTTCAAAAAAAAAGTTCACTTACCTCTGTTCACTATTGGGGGTGAGTTCATCAGGGTCATTCAGACTACTTTTGGTGTTCATCTTGGGGGGGGGGGGGGGGGGGTTTCCCACTGGGTTTTCCCTCTTTTCCTCACTTAGTTTGTTCTTGAGCATTGTTTTCAGTTTCATCATTATACAGGGTGACCTATGTCCTTAGTTGCCCGAGCCCTAGCATTTTTATGCATTTATGTTTTCTAACTCCTCCTGAGTATAGATTAAGGGGGGGGTGTTGGAGACATTTACCACCTTTCACACTTATTTTGGTCAATTTGGCCTAGTTAAACCACTATCCTAAGTATTATTGACTTAATTAACATTATAGGAGCACTAGATGACATCAACTAGATCACATCGACGCCTACCTTCAGTCAAGGAGGATAACTTAGCCTTCTCCTACATTTGGGGAGGCTAACTGGAGCACTCTGGGGGTGATCTAAGTGTCATTAATGCACCATATTGATAATTGATGGTTACAATCAGTTAAACAGGGCAGTGAAGGAACCTTCCTTCATTAAATTGATTATTTAATGAACTAGAGTCAACAAAGGCACCTCCAACCACTTATCATGTTCAATTACACTTCAGTTAACCTCATCGGGGTTCATTGGAGTCATTGATGCACTAGCACTTGATGGTTGGCTTGCTGTGACATGTGTCTGACCTCTTTCAGTTAAGACTCAGTCATTTATTGCACTCCGACTTTAGTTAGGGCTGAGTTGAGTCAATTAGGGTTTTCATCAGTGGTTAACTTGAGTGTTGGTTGTGTCTTACATTTAGTTAAGCTAGACTCACTCATTCAATTCGAATGAACTCCTTGGGAATTCGAATTGCTTTGGCATTCATGCTTGTAGCATGACATTGTATTGTATTACTCATTCTTTGTGTGAATATACAGAGCGACTACTCATTCTTTAGCCCTATTACACCATTTTCATGACTCATTTGTTATTAATCTTTGATGAGACTTATGTTTAGTCCCTAGATCACTGTGTAAGATTAACATAACAGTCTGGGCTCCCCAGTAGAGTCACATTCTGTTGTTCTGGAATAAAAACCATTATAACCTAGGGTCTGGGGTTACCAACTTACTTCTAAAACTTGTAGACAATTAGCTTTAGTTAAGTACAGAAAGGACATAGGAAGAAATATTTGACTCACCCAATTACTGACGATTGATCCAAGCTTTATCTTATTCCGCTCTAATTCTTTCCAAATCTTTCAGGGATGCACCTCCTTCACCTGCAAAGAGAAAATTCTCCAAGTACAATCTTATACATGTATATATAATAGGTTAGATAAACAACATATATAGTGCTTAATCAAATATATTCATCAAAACCTAATACATGAAAGAGACTCAACACAATGTTGGAAGAAGAATTCTCTTTATTAACAATCAGTGAATGAGATAAGTGTATAACCCAACGCCTAAGACAAGGACTCCTCTGCAACTAAAGTACTTTGAGTTCTGCTGCTCCAAGACTTCTGAAGATATACCATCGGCATAACTTTTCTCTCCAAAATTGATTCTCCTAATGCCCTCCCCAAGGCCTCTATTTATACTTTGGGAAATAGAGTAGTTTCGAAGGTTGAGGAGGTTGAGATGGTTGGGGTAGTCGATGATCAAGGCCCAACTAATCTCCATTAATCATGATTCATATTTTTTAATGTCAAATGGAGATGTATGCGACTATTAATATAAGCAACCCATGTATGACACACGGGTCTCTTAAAGGAAACCCGCGTACAGATCTATACGTGGGTTGTAATGGAGATAGTCACATACAGTACGTGAGTTGTCAATGAGAATAGTCACGTATGTATGTGAGTTGCAATGGAGATAGTCATGTACACCAATCTACACTTAGAAAAATAAAATGGCAAGCTGGTTGAAGGATAAATGCATCTCATGTCATTCCCATCTATAGTGTTTTGGCAAACCTCAATCCTCAAATGTCCTTTTGTGTACCAACATAAGGAATGTCGGCACTCAGACGAAGAAGTGCCATTTGGGTTGATAACACCCTGATCGATGGATTCCTCCAAGTGTTTGACTTCAACACATCTATTCACACTTGTAGATTGCACTCTATACCTTGATTCCCATTTTCATTATAGGTGAGTGATCTCGTGTCTATTAACGGTATACATCAATGACCATTAATTAGATGATGGACTACTATGTTCGACCTCAACACATCTATTCACATAGTAGGACATGTACTCATAGTGGTTCATGTAGAAGATCTTCCAACTTGGTGGCATTCCATATATGCTACCTCCTTGATCGTGCTAGTGTTCATAAGATTTCAGCTCCTGTGATTTGATTCCAGTGTATATCAGATATCTTCAGATATTATGGAGATCTTGATCCGTTGTATATCTTCTTCCACTTTGGAGACTTTGATATATTGTATATTGTACGTGGCGATGACCACACATGTCACATTTTTTATATCATGCCTATTCATGGCCATTGTACTCTTATGTATCTAGGACCGTTATATGTATTTGCAGTCATATGTAGAGATTGATTATTGTATTGTACTAATGAGTGGCTGGTTCTTCCACCTGGGTCTTCATTAATCCACTTATGGGATGGATTTTATAATGTGTTCTAACCATCATGTTACCCCTATGACCTCACACATTAGGGGAAATTTGTTATAGCTGATTTTACCACATATGGTTTATCACATATTTATGTCCTTCCATGTCCCACTGCGAACTCTTTAGACTCCATGGACTTATATTATCCTTTGATGTTCCAAGATCATCCCTTAAAAACCCTTGTTTATTGTTGTACATGAATTTTAAACCTATACTCGTGTGTACACGTGATTTTTGACCTCAAACCCGTGTACATCAGGATGTGTGCATAAGTCCAAATATTTTTGGAGTTTTCCTCGTAGGAGTCTGAAGATCCTAACTCTTGGTATTCTATATGCCTTGAGATCACTCAGATTAGACCCTCCATTACCCTTTTGGAGTTCTATATAAGGAACCCCTTGGATACATTGAAGAGGGGGAATTGAAGAGCAAAGAAACTATAGTCCATTGTTGCCTCAGTTTGCTTATACTTGAGTCTGCATCCCTTTGTCCCTTTGGAGAACTTAGTGTTCTTCCCAAGTTTGCCTTTTCTTTGTGATATTTCTATCGAGAGATGGAGGATTGAGGCGGTGGAGGCCCGGATGAAGGACTCGGTTTCTCTGGTTCGTTAACATCCCGCTAGAGGTTGTCACTAGTGTAATCTTTGATTTTGTTAATAGAAATATATTTTCCTTTCCAATTATGTGCATTTGAATATGAATATTGTATCCATGGATGTATTTAATTTCTTATACATTATTGAGTATATATGCTAGAGTAGGTCTAACACACTATTATAGAGCATGCTTGTCTTGTTTGTTGTTGTTGAGAGCGAATTGCTAAAGAAAGCATGAATTGGAAAATCTCAATGGGGATATATTTCAACCATCTGAAACAAGGTATGATTTGGTATCCCTTAGTGTTAGATGTTTGGTTTCTCTTGCATATTGGGAAACATTGATTTCTAGTGTCAAAGTTGTCCATTGTGGTACACCCCAAGCCATAAAAAGTTTCTCTCCATAACACTTATCTAGGATGAATTTTTTTCTACTTTTTGGATGGGTTCAACGGTTACAATCAAATCCAGATCACTCCCGAGGACCAAGATAAGACTACTTTCACTTGCCCCTAGGGTACCTTTGCATACATGGTACTTCCCTTCGATTTGTGCAATGCACCTACCACCTTTCAGAGAGATATGATTGGGATATTTTGTAAAGTCCCCTTTTTGAAATTTTATTAAATGACCAATTTTTCCACTTTTTCCCCAATTTCAACCTTAACTAATTTTGATGTCCAGACCTCCAGATTGACCCAAATGCTCCCAAATTTTCTCAAAAGGTACATGAATGATATTAGAACTTAAATATGATGTTCAGGGATGTTTTATGAACCCTCAATTAATTTTGAAAAATTGTTTAATGTTCTGTTCAAAGTAGGAGTCTTTACTAGCAAATTGGGGCTCCAATTCCCCCTAGGTAATTGTCGGAAATGGCTTCTGAAATGGTCCCATAGTCACTCAAATTTCTGAACAGAGGCAGGGTATGTTGTTATAGCTGATTTGAACACACATGGTAGATCACACATTTATGGTATTTCCTGTCCCTCTGTGTACTCTTTGGATCCCATGGACTATTTTTGTACCTTTGATGTTTCCAATATCATCCCTAAAAATACGTGTTATTTTCCTTACGTGACTTTTAAACCCATTCTCGCGTATATACGTGGATATGACCCTTAAACCCACGTACATCAGGATGTGTGCAAAAGGCCAAATATTTTTGGAGTTTTCCTTGATATGGATCCAAGTCACTTGTCTCTTGGCCTTCCATATGCCTTGTGATCGCTCGAATTTGACCTTCCTTTACCCCATTGAAGCGCTATATAAGGAACCCTTTGGATACATTGAAAGGGGATGAATTGAAGAGAAAGAAAATTATAGTCCATTATTTCTGTAGCCTATACTTGATTCTGTATCCCTTTGTCCCTTGGAGCACTTTGTGTTCTTCCCAAGATTTCCTTTACTTGTGAGCTTGCTATCAAGAGATGGAGGATTGAGGTGGTGGAGGCCCAGGTGGAGGACTCAGTTTCTTCAGGTCGCAGACATGCTAACAGAGGTTGTCATTCTTGTAATATCTTATTTATATTAATAGAAATATATTTTCCTATCCAATGGTGTGCATTTAAATGAATATTGAATCCATGGGAATACAACCTTGCTTTCCTTACTATGTGTCTCTTTTTATTCATGTAGAATGTCTTAATATGACTGTCAAACGCACTATGATTGACGAAGGCGCTGCTACTTCCATGATGTCTTTGTCATGTTGGAAGGGTTTGGGTTCTCCCGAGTTGTCTCAATCTACTACTATGTTGACTGCTTTTGATGGTAGATCATTTCGGTTGCACGAGATTCTTCCTTCTCTTAAGGTCCAATTGGGAGGGAAGACTGTCATGATCGAGGTCGAGGTGGTTGATGTGGCCTTTGACTACAATATTTTGTTGGGCCATAATTGGATGTATAGTATGCAAGTCGTAGCCTCTTCTCTCTTTCGAGTGGTATGCTTTCCATTTAATGGGAAGATCATTATGATTGATCAGACATCGTTCCGTAATCCAAGTGTTAATGCATCATCAAGAGCTTCTATCCCGATTATCGGTCATTCTCAGCTGGTAACTGGGAGTGTGGGTGTGGGTATGTATCCATCTCTTATGGGACCCTTTAGCTATTCTGCACTTGTTCTTATGATCGGATCTAGTTTTGGTGGGTCTTCATCCTCGTTGAATTCAGTGTCTTTTCGCACTACCCATATGGAAGATCCTTGGATTCTTCCTTCACTGAGTCCTTCGGTTGGACCTATCGAAACAGATGTGCAATTTCCTGCAACGATGGTACCATATCAAGCAAATATTGGTCAAGTTACAAAGCCTAGTCCTTCCTCTTTGCAGACGGAGTAGGAGGACCCGTATGTGCTTCCTGCATGGGCAGTTGATTCCTCTCATGCACATGATTTCCTCAACAATGTTTTTCCATTGGATGAAGCCATTATTGAGGCCATTTCTAGAGTTGAGCCACCTTGGGAAGAATTACATCATCGATCATATTTTCTTCCTGAGCTCGACCGTATGGAGTGTGATGAATTTATGGGTATTCTTAGTGAGAAGATTGGTAGTCCCGTAGTCCCATTGAGCTCTCCTGGTTAAATGGACGATGGGAACATGGAGAATTTATCACCTACTATTCCTATTAATATTTATCGTGATCCTGGAAAAGTTGAGAATGTCTACATTGGGGCGATTTGTTCCCCTGATGAGATCAAGGAGTATATTGAGCTTTTTAAAGAGTTTCATGAAATCTTTGCTTGGTCATATGAGCAAAATCTAGGTATTGACCCTCGTATTGTCAAGCATGAGATTAAGACCTATCCAGATGTGAAGCTGATTTGACAACGTTTGCGTGCGGTGAATCCTAGAAAAGCACTCGCCATTAAGGCAGACATAGAGAAAATGTTAAAATCCGGTTTTATCTATCCCATTCCCTTGATGGAGTGGGTTTCAAATCCCATTCCGGTTGATAAGAAGTAGGGAGCGATCCGTATATGCACTGATTTTCATGATTTAAATCGTGCTTGTCCTAAGGATAATTTTCCCACACCATTTATTGATCAAATTTTGGATGAGTGTGCGGGAAGCGAGGTATTCTCCTTCATGGATGGTTTTTCTGGATATAATCAGATTTAGATCAAACCAAAGGATCAACATAAGACTGCATTTATTTGTCCTTGGGGTACTTTTGCATATCGGAAGATGCTTTTCTGCCTTAAAAACGTCGGAGCTACACTTCAGCAGGCTATGAACTTAATTTTTCATGATCTCAAAATGATTATCAAAGTGTATTTGGATGACCTCGCTGTTCATTCTTGTTTGAGAGTGCATCATCCATACCATTTCATATTAGTATTCGAAATATTTCGTCATTACCAGGTTCGTTTAAATCATCATAAGTGAATCTTTTGTGTGACTGTTGGTCGCTTTCCAGGGTTCATCATATCCATGGAGGGTATAAGAGTCGATCCCTTAAAGGTTGAGTCAATACTTCAATTATCTCCCCCGCATAATATTAGACATCTTCAGTGTTTGCAAGGCATGGAAAAATTCTTGCGAAGATTCGTAGTTAATTTTTCCAACTTGACTAAAGGCTTTATGTGTCTTTTAATGAAGGACACCCCTTTTTGTTGGGATGAGCGAGCCTAGGAGTCCTTTGATGCTCTTAATAAAGCATTAGCATCGGCCCCCATGCTTAGTCCACCTGACTATAGCCGTGATTTCTTGATTTATGTGGCCGTCTCCATGGAGACGATTGGTATGGTTTTGGTTCAGGAGGATGAGGAGCTCCATGAGCATGTCATATATTATTTTAGTTGAAACCTTATTGATGTGGAAATCCATTATTCCCATGTGGAGAAACTTGCCTTGGCCACCGTTCATGCAGTTCAGAGATTGAGACATTACATTCTCCTTCGTCGAACCTTGGTTGTAGCTCATATCAATCCATTTTAGTTCATCCTCACTAGAAGGATGATTGGGAGAAAATACAATAAATGGATTGTTATTTTGCAAGAGTTTGATCTCAAATTTGTTTCGGTGAAATCGAAGAAATCGTCGATTTTTGCGGAGCTCATGTCTGATTTTCCAAGTTTGGAGGAGGAAGAGGTTTATGAGGATATGTTTGTCGATGAGCATATTTTCTTTATCTCAACTTTGGACCCATGGTATGGGGATATCATTGTATATTTGAAAACGTTGAAGGTTCCTACTCACCTTTCACGGGATGAGCAACGATGATTACGTCATGTAGCTAAGAACTACCTTATAGTGGATAACACTTTGTACCGCCGTGGGGTAGATTCCATTTTACGTCGTTGTTTAACCCTTGATGAGGCTGAGGTTTTGCTGAATGATTGCCACATAGGGGCGTGTGGTGGTCATTTATCTGGGCTTTCTATAGCCCAAAAATTCTTGAGAGCAGGATATTTTTGGTTGTCGATCTTCAAATATTGTGTTAATGCGGTCAAGAAGTGCCACCCTTACCAGGTGTTCACACGCAATATGCGTTCACATCTAGCTACGTTACATCCTATTATCACCGTAGGTCCCTTCACCAAGTGGGGGCTTGATTTTATGGATTGCAACCCATCTTCAGCTAGGGGGCATCATCACATTATAGTGGCTATCGATTATTTCACGAAATGGGAAGAGGCTATGCCCATGATTAAATCTGACAGTGAGACAGCCATGCATTTCATTTTCAACCAAATTATTACTCGGTTCAACATTCTGAAAGAGCTTGTCACTGACCATGGTAGGCACTTTCAGAATAAAATGATGGAAGAGTTGGATTCAAAGTTAGGGTATATGTAGGAGCACTCATATTCTTATTACCCTTGGGTGAATGGACAAGTTGAAGCAGTGAATAAATCACTTAAGTCCATTCTCCAATGAACCATCGCACAAAGCAAGACGAATTGGAATATCATGTTATATCCTGCTTTGTGGGCCTATAGAACCATGGTTAATACCGCCACCAATTTCTCTCCATATTTGCTTGTGCATGGAGTGGAGTTCGTATTGCCGGTTGAATGCGAAATCCCTTCGTTGAAGTTAGCTATAGAGATTTTACCAGACACTGCCGCATTGGAAGAACATTTGGTCCACTTAGAGCAGCTTGATGAGCAGCATCGAGATTCCTTAGTGGCTCTAGAAGTAAATAAGCATTGCATTAAGGTCCAATATGATAACTCTATCCATCTGAGGAAGTTTAGTGAAGGTGATTTGGTCCTTTTGTGGGATCAAGCTAAAGAACCTTTGGGGGAAGGGAAGTTTAATCCCATGTGGTATGGTCCTTATGTGGTCAAATGTGTGTTAGAGAAGGGTGCCTATGAGCTAGTGTATTATGAAGGGACAACCTTGGCGGAGCCTAGAAATGGGCTATATCTTAAAAAATACTATGCATGATCTTCAGCCAGGGCTGATTGTTGTATATTTTTGTACATTTTTTGAGTTGCATAGTTAGGTTTTCTTATGGTTATCGGGTTAGTTGATTAGCTTCCATTTCTTATGGCATATGTCAATGGAGTCTTCCGTTTACATAGGATTCACCAATGGTGCTAGCCGTCACACTCAAAACTCAGCTTTAGCTGCTTGGGTGATTTATACTCCTACGGGTCAAGTATTGTCTTCAGGAGGCGTATGTTTACAACCTTCTTCGAGCAATGTTGCTGAATATAGTGCCATTATTGAGTTATTGCATGATGTCATTTCACATGGTGTTCTCTCTCTTGAGGTACGTCTTGATTCACAGTTAGTGGTTTCACAGCTTAATGGCTCGTATCGTATTACGGATCCGATATTATTACAAAGATTCTTACATGTGAGATTGCTAGAACAGAAATTTGAAAATATAATATACATACATGTTTCAAGAATTTTTAATCAAGTTGCTGACTCATATGCTAACTATGTGTTAGATTGGCATTTGTTTCATAGACCATAAGCATATCACAAGCATATATTTTTTCACACATGTAAATAAATAAAATTGATCATCATAAAAAAATTTCATTAACATCCAAAATGTGACGTCATAATACATAAGTGTCATAATACAAAATTGGGGCTTTCGAGCCACCAAAATATAATACACGGTCATACAAAAATAAATACTCTCAGGTCTCTAAGCCTGAGGAGGAGGAGGGGGGTTCTAATTGTGGTAACACACCATGGCTCTAGCTAGCCATTGAAATAATCGAACCCATGCCTGTGTTACACCAACCACCTAGCGCTGCATGGCCTCAGGAAAGTCCTCAACTTGCACCATTGGTACCCTATGTGTCAAGTGTATGAAGTTTGTGTGGATGATTTGGAGCATCCACTCCGCATCCGCACCCATGATATCGTCTCCCCTTCCCTTCTGTCTATGATGAGGGAAACCATTCGGTCACTGTGGTCCAACATATACATACACATGACAGATTGTCACTATGTGTCGTCACACCAAAACATGTCTTTTTGAGTTAATATATAAAAAAAAACAAAAAAATTAATAATTCAAAAAACTTAAAAAGTGGGTTTGGGATTCATTACCTATGTCGCCATATGTCGCTCCTGGTGGTAGCGGCATGTCTGGATCTCCACATAAATATATCCCTGCATAGGGGTAGTCATTGATAGCAATGATCTGCCTCTGCCACCATTGAAATAAGTTTGTTGGGTAGGGGTTAGACACCCTACCTCCACCCACTCTATGCATAACATTTTCCCAACGTCATTGGGCCGGATCTCAAAATCCATTTGGAGGAATGTCCACTCTAGGGCTTAGCCTCAGTACACGCTCAAAGAAAAATGTGCTCAGTATGCTACCGAAACTGAAGTTTCTCACCTTTCCCATATTGCAGTCACTGAGCTGTTGCTTCATGTTGCTCAATAGCGCAGTGATCCAGTCATACACTATGGATCTCATATACTCCACCGCATAGAACATCAGTGGCTGAGAGGCCTAGTGGATTGAATCTAAGCCAGATATCCTACCGAGTGCCAATAGTATGGCATTCAATCCTACTACCTAGATAGAGTTTGTCAGGATTTGAATCCCAACATTTTTCATGTCCGAAAAGCAGTACACCGCAATGTACTCATCAATATTCAATCCACCTTCAAGCCCGCGAGATCGGATATTTACCACCTCTCCTCGTCGGGATAAACCAATGATAAAGTATATGTCGTCAATTTCTCTATTGAGTGACATCCCGTCAATATGAAAGCTCTTAGATTCTGGATCCCAGTAATCCACTAGAATTTGGAGGTGTCTTTGTTTGGCCCTCAGGCTACCAAGACACCAAAACTTATACAAACCACATGCACGCAATGCTTGTTGGGCCATTAAGTCACCTTGTACGGCCTCTTCTACATCACCACATTCCCTCTCCCTCTATTCTAAAAACATACTGCACAAAAAAAAGATATTTGATCATTATTTACCCTCTAAAACCTCATTCATGGCCTCATATGCGATTGTTTGCAAAATAGCCGCGTATGTACGCAGTTTTGGGCATTTTTTCTGCATATGGCCAGCCCTATACAGGAAAAAAAACCCTGATACCCACGTGGGACGAAACGCACAATTTAGGATGGCCTAGAAAATTAAACGGACCATGAAAACTTAAAAAATTTGCATGAAATAGGAAGAGGAGGACATGAGGAGTTACCCGGATCAAACGGTGTCGAATTTCACTGGATGATGCTCCTGGAATTTGAGTTGGAAGTTTTGAGCTCAAATGGGTAAAAATTTCAAATGATGTGGAAGTTTTAAATTTTTAACTATTTATAGAAATTTTTTGAAATTTTTTACCCACTTTCTATAGTTTTGACCGTTTCTGACCATTTTTTACCGTTTTGAACTAATTTGATGATGTAGGAGTCTGTTTTGAGCACGGTTTGACCGTGGTTTTGACTCGTTTGTACTGATTTCAGGTATTATGTCTAAAATGGAATATAGGTTAGGTTTCATATCCGTTTGCACTTTGCATGACCTTATGACCGTTTCATTACAACCTTAGGTATGAACCCATTCTATCTTGTCACAGAACCTCCTTGTTGCTTTTAGAAGTGACATGATGTGAATGGTAGAGCTTGACCATACATGGGTACCCTAGTTAGATCCTATTTTTCATTTGGTGCCCATGCCAACATTTTTCCTTTAGGGTGGGGGAGTCTTTTGTATAGTATTGCCATGAATTTGCGCAAGAGCTTCATACTTGATCTTTTTGTTGGCCTTTTCCTAGGATCGCCTTATGTCAAGTTGTAATTGCATTATCATGATTTTTGCTTACCTTATTGAGCCTTATGCCAACTTCCCTGACTTTGATTATCAGCCATATATCTTGAGCTTGTCTCATGTCTAGCCAAGTAGAGCCATTTTATATATCTTTTGCAGCTTGATTCCCCATTTTTACCAGGAGGGGACTTTCCCCCGAGTGTCATTATCCTACACATGTTTCCTTGCATTGAGCGTAGGTATGTTCCATTTCTTGGAACTAGTTTGTTTTCCCCTTGACACTCATCTCCTCCTATTCTATAACTATAAAGCACTTCTATTCTTTTTAAAGATTTTCAAAATATTTGAAAAAGTCCAAAAAAATAAAAAAACCAAAAAGCTGGACAGGAAAAGATGTCATCTTTGGCAACAGTCGAGTCGTGTCGCCTTCAAACAAATCACTGTATATCAAATCCGTTGGTTGGGTTAATAGTTTGACTTTAGGAGCTGTACTCATTTCTATGAGTTTATCTCCATCGATTGGTTAAGCTTCCAGTCCCTATGGAGCCTCTGTCGATGCCTCATGTGTCACAGAGATGTCCCAATTTTTGTATATCAAGTCTATGCTTCCTACATTCAGTCACCATTCACCTGTATGCTCTTGTTCGAAGGAATTGGAAGCATGAGTTGGCCATTCCTTAGTTTTCTTGACTTTGCGTGTCGGCCATACCCGATACTGGTACTAGTTCATGCACATTATGATCGAGTCCTTCCACATTATACAAATTTGCTGAGTACATCCTGTTGGATGATGGGGGAATCCTTAATGCCCTCCTTCCAGCAGATTTCATCCCATCGACTTCAGATAATTTATTCTGGGATATGAGTCTAGAGTCATTTTGAGTGCCTTGAGACTTGTAGTCATCAGTGGTAGGCTCTCTTGCCATCGACAATTTTGGGAAGGCATCAATGTCCCCTGATCAATGGAGTCTTTCAAGTGTTTGACCTCAATACATTTATTCACACTTGGTAGATTGCACTCTAGTACCTTGATTCCCATTTTCATTATCGATGGGTGCTCTCGCATCTGTTAACAGTATACATCAATGACCAGTAATTAGATGATGGAGTACTATTTTTGACCTCAACACCTTTATTCACATAGTAAGACATGTACTCGTAGCAATTTGTGTAGAAGAATTTATAGAATGGTGGCATTCCAGATATGCTACCTCCTTGATCGTGCCAATGTTAATGAGATTTCAGCTCTTGTGACTTGATTCCAGTGTATGTCAGATATCTTCAGCCATTATGGAGATCTTGATCCATTGTATATCTTCATATTTCATGGATATCATGATCCTTTGCATATCTTCATCATGGAGATTCTGATCTATCTATATTGTACGTGGCGATGACCACACATGTCATATTTTGTATCATGCCTATTCATGGCCATTGTACTCTTATGTATCTGAGACTGCTATATGTACTTGCAGTCATATGCAGAGATATTTGTACTGTATTGTTGGTTGGTTGGTTCTTCCACCTGGTTCTTCATCACTCCACTTCTGGGATGGACTTATAATGTATTTCGGCCATCGTATCACCCGTTTGACCACACACATTAGGGGGCATCTGTTACAGCTGATTTTACCACACATGGTATATCACACATTTATGGCCTTCCCTGTCCCTCTACAGACTCTTTGGACCCCATGGACTATTTTTGTACCTTTGATGTTTCCAATATCATCCCTAAAAATACCTGTTATTTGCCATATGCAACTTTTAAACCCATTCTCACGTATATACATGGATATGGCCCTTAAACCCGCATACATCGAGATGTGTGCAAAAGGCCAAAGATTTTTGGAATTTTCCTTGATATGGATCTGAGTCACTTGTCTCTTGGCCTTCCATATGCCTTGAGATCACTCAGATTTGACCTTCCATTACCCCATTGAAGCACTATATAAGGAACCCTTTGGATACATTGAAAGGGGAGGAATTGAAGAGTAAGAAAACTATAGTCCATTGTTTCCATAGCTTATACTTGAGTCTACATCCCTTTTTCCCTTAGAGAAATTTCTGTTCTTCCCAAGCTTGCCTTTGCTTCTGAGCTTGCTATCAAGAGATGAAGGATTGAGGTGGTGGAGGCCCAGGTGGAGTACTAAGTTTCTCCGATTCGCAGACGTGTAGACAGAGGTTGTCATTCTTGTAATCTATGATTTGTATTAATAGAAATATATTTTCTAGTCCAATGATGTGCATTTAAATGAATATTGAATCCATGGATGCTTTTAATTGCTTATACATTATTGATTATATATGGTAGAGTAGGTCTAACAAAATTATATAGCATGCTTGTCTTGTTTGCTGATTGTTGAGAGAGAAAATTGTTAACACAAGCGGGATTGGAAAATCTCAATGGGGATCTACATCAACCATCCAGAATAAGGTATGTTTCAATATCCTTTAGTGTTAGATGTTTTATTTATCTTGCATATTGGGAAGGGATTGATTTCTATGGTTACTCTGTCTATTGTGGTACCCCAAGCCATAGGACGTTTTCTCCGTAACATATGTGTAAGGGAAAATTTTAAAGTCTCATATGCATCATGGTTCAGTTTATACAGTCTTTTATGACTCTTTCCAAAACAGCTCCCAAATCACAATTTCAACCCTTAGGGAAAAGGCACCAAATCTTCTCCTGATGCAATAAAAATGAGTAAAATGGATTCCAATGCTTAAGTATTGAACATGAGACTTGAAATACACATTAATAAAAGTCCATTCATCATACATTTATCAGATATACATTCCTCCATTTGAAATAATCAACATTATCATAGCATACATCAATGTAGTGGGGAGATGGTCATTGTTTGCTCATTAATAATCACTTTTCCTTACAACCATTTGATATTTAGACCTGATACTTTCTGATAATAAATAAAATATCATATTTCACTTATTACAATCAGTAATGGACAACGAAAATATTCTCCCAATTCGAAATCATTAGCATTACAATGGTTCACAACAAGATAGTGGGGAAATGGCACTATTGCTTCATTGTTTAACATTTTTTCATAAAATATTTTGGCATTTTGATATGAGAGTATTATAAAATTGAAATACATATAATTTAAATCATAACATAAAATAATGGATCATTATAAGCTTCCCCAAAGAGATCAATAGCTCACCCAAAGCCCAATCCCTCGATGAGCAAGAATATGCCATAAAAACTGGAAATGGTTGAGAGAAAGTGCTGCAATAGAAGAATCCACAAGATTCCCTATATATTACACCTGCAAATAAGACTCCATTAAATCTCCATTAAATACCTGATTGGCCTCTCCAAACACCAACTTGGATGGGAATCTGTCACCCTCGAAATTGGTTAAGGCAAGAAAACTAGTCATCCACTAGCTCTCACAATTCACAAATGACATTTTCTCAAACGAATGAAATACATTCTATTGGTTTCTTCCTGTATTTTATAAAAATACTTATCCTTATAAGGATCCCGATCCATCCACAAACTCAAGACAATTCGAATTTGGGTGTGGGCTCAATATTTTCAATGTGTCCTCCCTTTCCTAGACTTCTATCTTCCCCCAATTTTAGTAGGAACCCATTGGGCTTCTCCAAATCACATGAGAGCTCTCTTGGATGCTCTATTTAAACCTGAAATGTTATATATGTCATATTTCAGCATTCATATATTATTGGTGTCATAGGTGTCATAACATGTTCATTATTGTTTTCATAGAGCTAAGGAATCTAATCCAAGTGTCTCACTAGCTCCAAAATGACTCTTCCTTTCCCATATAAGTTAAATTTCTTCCAAAATTAGACCTATGATGCATATGTCCAAATTTATTAACCTTATAACTCATCCAAGAACCTTTAATCTTCCCATGGATTCGAATTGCAAGAGGTGGTTTCCATTTGGTACCAAATTTCTAGCTTGTGTGGGTCCCACATTCTCCATGTGTCTTCACGATAATTTGCCACTTTGATTTTCCCTTGTATTTATTTATTTATCTCCTTTATTAAATATTTATGTCATTCTTATTTTAAAACATCATTTATTTTCCCCCTTATTCCATATCCCAAAGCTTCCACCCCCAACCTAGGAAACTAGTAATTTTCATCCTTGGCAATTATTTGAACCTTAGCATCAATTTGGAAAACTCTAATAAATATGGAAAATGTGATTAGGCCATTGTGACCCAATGAAAAATTTGGGACATGATAAATCCTCCCTTCCCAATATTGCGTGTCCTCAAGCAATTTTAAACATGGGTGTTGAAGAACCTGCTTTCTGTATGATTCTTTGAAGTTGCCACCAAGTTTCCCAACTTTGAGTCTTTGAGATTCCATGAATATTTGAGAGAGGAACAACCATAATTTTTTCTGCACTAAACTGATTAAAATCACTTTATTAAGTGGGGAATTCATCTCCCCTACTGCTTGTTTCCCAAAAAATTTGAAATCAATGGGACAAAAAATATCCCAGGGTCCCATTGCTTGTATTGCACTCCAACAAGAGTGCTCTCCAACCCATACCATTAGGAAATAGAATTCCAATATCCCATTTTCTTGTATGCATTCTTCCAAACATCATGAGTACATAATATATATCATCAAAGTACATAATAACATAATAAAAATGTACATCAAGGAAGTGCCTCATCAAAAAAACATGAAAGTGCTTATACCTCCAAGTAAGTAGACCACCATTTTCCAAGTGCATACAAGGTTCAAGTGATCAATCAAATATGCTCCAATGACATAGGTGAGGATCCCATGTCCTATAATTCTGCTCCAAAAGGATGTGATATGCATCAAAATACTCAGCCATGTATTCTTTCATCCAAGAAGTGAATGAAGAATCTCCACTAAAATCTAAACCAAAAAATGAGGAAGATAAACAAGGAGACGTCAAATGACTCAAAGAAGTCTCACCCATACATCCATGAATGAGAGAATCATAAATATATAACAAACTATGTGTCTGGCAAAAAAAAATGTTCTCCAATCATAAATCTATTCACCCCAGAGTGGGATGAAGTTCCTCCAACATAAAATGAACCAAGTGTTGAGAATGAAAAAAAATGAGTCTTCAAGTGACTCAAATGCATATCATAAGTGCATCCATGTAGATGTGAATCATCATAAAGAAACAAAGTATTCTTCTGTAAATGTGAATAAGAGTGTGATCCAACCATGTCATCATAAAAATTAAATCTAGGAGTTTTGTACTCCTCATGTGGCACCATAAAAAAGAACCCTTTCACCCATACTTCATTGAGACTAATGATGCAAAACATAGAATTGTAGGATGTAGGAGAATGAACTAACTCACCCAAATGATCAAAAAGTGTATAATTTTCATCATGGGAAGGACCCATATGGGTAGTATCATGCAGCTCCTTCAAAAGTGCGAAACCTTTGTCATAGATTGGTTCCAATGTAGACGAATCATGCTCTTCTTTAAAAATTGCATAACCTTCATCAAGAGACCATTCAAGTTCCTCTTCCAGAACATAAAGTGTTTGGATCTCTTCAAATTCATGTTCAAACACATCAAGCACATTCAAATTTCCACATTTCTCATGATCCACCATGTCATGAGAATCCTCCAAACAATCTACCATTTGACAATCTGAAAAATAGGAGGAAAAACTTTTCAAGAAGTTGCTCATTTTGAATTGTGAGCTTATGAATAACATCATTATTCTTCAAGTAGGATTCATGTAACCATTCACTAAGCTCAACGACATTTTTTCTATAAAAAATCAAAGACATGAAATTACCTTTGATGTTGGACATTGCTCTTTGAATCTTCTCCATGTCTTCAAGGAAGGATGGATCCTCCAAGGAAGTAGCTCTCCAGCAAGAATTTGATACCAATGCTTGAGTGTCATGGAGTATTCTAAGGGCCTCTTGTCTATTATTTTCATTCATCTTTAAGGACCCTTCAAGAAAATGAGGTTCTTGCAAATGAACCTCCTCATATTCTTCCTTCTTGCTTGGACGAACTTCATGAAGCTCAAGTGGTGATGGGGAAGTTGATCTTGTTGCTTCTTCAATTGCTAAAAGGTATTCATTTTCATGTTTAATGGAATTTTGGCTTGCAAAAACACTTTCAAAAGCGATCTCTATGTCACCAACATAGAGGTGTGAGCACCCATCAGTAGGTACTCCTTCATAGTTCAAAAATCCATCATTAGATTCTCTTTGTTTCATTTCCAAGGTAGAATGTGTCTCGAAATTATCTTCAGTATTTTCAATAGAAAATTCTTCATACTCATGTGATGTCTCTTCATATTTTTCAGAGTCACTTGGGAGTGAATTTTGATCCTCTTCATGTACTACTTCTTTTACTTCACCTATTTCAGAAATAGGTGGTTCATGGGTCTCCTCCTTTTGCTCCTTCAAGCAAGTTGATGCATTTTTCCCCTTGGTTTTCTTAAAATCAATATTTTTTCCAAATTTGGATATCCAACACTTCAAACCCTTTCATAATATTCTTTTTCATGTCTTCAATTATAGTTTCAATGATTTTTATATGCTCCTCACCATCATATGAGGTTCCCTTTTCATCCCTAGTCATAGTTTCCTCCTCAACAAAAGCACTTTTGGGTTTCAATATCTAATGGTCATCCCTGAATTATTTTACTCATAAATATAAGACCAAATAAGGTGCCAATATTATTCTCTGATACCACTGTAATGTCCCCTTTTCGTAATTTTATTAAATGACCATTTTTTCCACTTTTTCCCCAATTTCAACCTTAACTAATTTTGATGTCTAGACCTCCAGATTGACCCAAATGCTCCCAAATTTTCTCAGAAGGTACATGACTGATATTAGAACTTAAATATGATTTTCATGGATTTTTTATGACCCCCCAATTACTTATTAAAACTTTTTCAATGTTTTGTTCAAAGTAGGAGTCTTTACTAGCAAATTGGGGCTTCAATTCCCCCTAGGTAATTGTCAGAAATGGCTTCTGAAATTGTCCCAAAGTCACTCGAATTTATAAATAGAGGCAGGGGATATATAAGAGAAATTTTTAAATTATAATATGTGTCATGTTTCATTTTATACAATCATTTATTAGTCTTTCCAAAATATCTTCCAAATCACAATTTCGACCCTTGGGGAAAAGGCACCAAATCTTCTCCCGATGCAATAAAAATGAGTAAAATGGATTCCAATGCTTAAGTACTGAACATGATATTTGAAATAAACATTAATTAAATTCCATTCATCATAAACTTATCATAGATACATTAGTCCATTCGAAATAATCAGCATTATCATAGCATACATCAATGTAGTGGGGAAATGGTCATTGTTTGCTCATTAATCATCACTTTTCCTTACAACCATTTGATATTTAGACCTGTGAATTTATGAGAATTAATAAAATATAATATTTATATTATTACAATCAGTAATGGACAATGAAAATTTTCTCCCAATTCGAAATCATTAGCATTACAATGGTTCACAACAAGATAGTGGGAAATGGCACTATTGCTTCATAGTTTAACATTTTTTCATAAAATATTTTGGAATTTATACTTGATAGTATTATTAAATTGAAATAAATATAATTTACATCAGAAATTATAATTTCCCCATTTTGAAATTTTATTAAATGACCAATTTTTTCACTTTTTCCCAATTTTGAGCTTAACTAGTTTTGATGTCTAGACCTCCAAATTGGCCTAAATTCTCCCAAAATTTCTCTAAGAGTGAAATAATGATATTATAACTTAAATATTATGTTCAAGGATTATTTTTTACCCCCAAATTACTTCTTCAAACTTGTTTAATGTTCTGTTCAAAGTAAGAGTCTTTACTAGCAAATTGGGGCTCCAATTCCCCCTGGGTAATTGCCGAAAATGGCTTCTCAAATGATCCCAAAGTCACTTGAATTTATGAAAAGAGGTATAGGATGAGTGGGGAAATTTTTAATATATCATATGCATCATGGTTAAGTTTATACAGACTGTTATGACTCTCTCCCAAACAGCTCCCAAATCACAATTCGACCCTTAGGGAAAAGGCAGCAAATCTTCTCCCAATGCAATTAAAAGGAGTAAAATGGACTCTAATGCTTAAGTAATGAACATGAAACTTTTAATGAAAATTAATTACAGTAAATACATCATAAATTTATCATATATACATTCTCCCATTCGAAATAATCAGCATCATCATAGCATACATCAATGTAGTGGGGAAATGGTCATTGTTTGCTCATTAATAATCACTTTTCCATACAACCATTTGATATTTTGACCTGGAAATTTATGAGAATTAATAAAATATCATATTTATATTATTACAATCAGTAATTGACAATGAAAATATTCTCCCAATTCGAAATCATTAGCATTACAATGGTGCACAACAAGATAGTGGGAAAATGACACTATTTCTTCATTATTTAACATTTTTACATGAAATATTTTTGGCATTTCGACCTGAGAGTATTATAAAATTGAAATACAGAGAATTTACATTAGAACATAAAATAATGGAGCATTATAAGATTCTCTAAAGAGATCAATAGCTCACCCAAAGCGCAATCCCGCCATGAGCAAGAATATGCCATAAAAAATGAAATGGTTGAGAGAAAGTGCTGCAATAGAAGAATCCAAAAGCTTCCTTGTAGCTTAAAACTGTAAATAATACTCCATTAAATCTCCATTAAATACCTGATTTTCCTCTCCAAACACCAACTTGGATGGGAATCTTTCACCCTCGAAATTGGCTAAGGCAAGAAAACTAGTCATCCACTAGCTCTCACAATTCACAAATGACAATTTCTCAAATGATCAAAAACCATTCTCTTGGTTGATTCCTGTATTTTATAAACATAATTATTCTTCTAAGGTTACCAATCCATCCATAAACTAAATCAAATTCGAATTTGGGTGTGGGCTCAATATTTTCCATGTGTCCTCCCTTTCCTAGCCTTCCATCTTCCCCCAATTTGAGTAGGAACCCATTGAGATTCTCCAAATCACACGAGATCTCTCTTGGATGCTATATTTCGACCTGAAATGTCATATATGTTAAATTTCATCCTTCAAATCTGATTTTTTTCATAGGTGTCATAACATCTTCATCATTGTTGTCATAGAGCTAAGGAATCTGGGCCAAGTGTCTCACTAGCTCCAAAATGTCTCTTTCTCTTCCATGGGAGTTACTCTTCCACTAAAATTCAACCTAAATTGATTCATGCCAAGTATATTGACCTTACAAATCATCCCAAGACCCTTGGGCTTCTTATGTATTCGAAATGACAAGAGGAGGATGCCATGTGGCACATAAATTCTATCTTGTGTGGGTACCACATTCTCCATGTGTCTTCATGATCAATTGTCACTTTTATTTTTAATTGTATTTATTTATTTATCTCCTTTATTAAATATTCATGCCATTATAATGTTCAAACATCATTTAATGTCCCCTTATTCCATATCCCAAAGCTTCCACCTTGAACCTAGGAAACTAGTAATTTTCCTCCTTGGCAATTATTTGACCCTTAGCATCAATTTGACAAACTCTCATGAATATGGAAAATGTGATTAGGCCATTGTGACCCAATACAAAATTTGGGACATGACATATTTTTTGAGATGGTTAATGACAGCATGGAAAATTTTATGGATGACTTTACCCCACATGGTAGTAGCTTTGAAGAAGCACTGAAAATTTTAGAAAAGGTTTTAGTACACTGTGAACAAACCCAACTATTTTTTAGCACTGAAAAGTGCCATATGATGATGAGAAAGGGTGTAGTTCTGGGGAATTTTATTGCTGCTTATAGTATCCAGGTAGATCCATCCAAAATCAAGGTAATTGAAAATATACCCACTCCTGGAACACAAAAAGAGGTACATAGCTTCTTAGGGCATGCTGGTTATTACAAAAGATTTATAGAAATTTTTTCCAAACTAGCTTCTCCTTTATTTACTCTGTTGATGAAAGATGTACAGTTTGATTGGAATAATGCATTCCAAACATCATTTACTGAACTTAATAAGAGGTTGTCTACAGCTCCTATCTCAAGGGGGCCCAATTGAGCTCTGCCTTTCCACATTTCCTCAGATGCCTCTGACACTGCCATTGGAGCAGTGTTGGGACATCAGGAAGGTCATGCCCCATATGAAACTTACTATATCAGTGAAAATTTAAAACTTGGCCACTGCTGAACTCAATTACACTGTTACAAAAAATGAATTTCTGGCCATTGTCTATTCCATCAATAAATTCAGACACTATATTACTAGATACCCCACTTTTGTGCACAATGACCATTCAGCCATTAAGTACTTGATGAACAAGCCTACCACAAATGCTAGAGTAACTAGATGGTTGTTATTGTTACACGAATTTGGCATTACAATTATTGACAAACCTGGGAAGGAAAATAGTGTTGCTAATTTTTATCTCAACTTACTAACAATGGTGACAATTTACCAGTCGAAGATTCCTTCTTGGATGAAAATTTGTTTGCAGTTTCAACTCATTCCCCTTGGTATGCAGATGTTGATAACTATTTGGCTGGAGGAAAGCTTCCAACACTTTTTTCAAAGATATAAAAGAGGAAAGTTATACAACATAGTTCCAGGTACTGCTGGATAGATGGGCATCTTTTCTACACAGGTCCTAATATTGAGGTTAGAATATGTGTAAGGGAGGATGAAATTTTCAGTATCTTGAAGGCTTGCCACAATGAGCCCCGTGGGGGACATTTTGCTGACAAACAAATAGGTCATAAGGTATTAGGAATGGGATATTATTGGCCAATAGTTTTTAGGTATACAAATAAATATGTTCAGGCTTGTGATAGTTGCCAAAGAATGGGCCAACCCAACAGACTAGATGAGATGCCTCATCAGCCACAACTCGTGGTTGCACCTTTTGAGAGATGGGCCCTGGATTTTGTAGGGCCTATCAACACTCCCTCGAAGTAGAAAGTTTGCATCTTAGTTTGCATCGATTATATGTTAAAATGGGTGGAGGATGTAGCTTTGTTCAAGGCCATTGACCAAGCTGTAATACATTTCTTATATGGATAAATATTCACCCATTTTGGAGTACCCAAGGAGATAGTTACAGATGGAGGACCACAGTTTGTGTCCCACAAACTGGAAGCTCTGTTACAGAAGTATCACATCCAGCATAGGATATTCTCACCTTATCATCCACAGGACAATGGCCAAGTGGAAAGTAACAACAAAGTAATTGAGGCCATCCTCACAAAAATAATCAAAATCCATCGCAGAGACTGGGTTGACAAACTTCCAGAGGCATTTTGGGCATACCGCACCACATGGAACAATACTATGCGTTTCTGCCCATATGAATTGGTGTATGGTAATAATGTTGTCTTCCCTATTGAATTTGAAATTAAACCTTTAAAGACAACTATAGAGGAAAACTTAGAATTGACAGAAACTTAGAGGAACATAATGGATCAGTTAAATGAAATCAACGAGAAACATACAGTTGTTGTGCATAAAAAAATGTTAATTCAACAACAACGATCTAAATGACATGATCGATTCATAAAGAAGGAATTATTTTGTGAAGGAGATTGGGCCTTATTGTATGATTCAAGATGGGCCTTATTGTATGATTCAAGAGGGACTTTAAAGGTAAGTTGTGTACAAGCTAGTTGGGACCCTACCAAATAGACAAAGTGTTTGAAAATGGCACAATCCGCCTGGTTACTATTGATGAAGAACAGATGCCATTATTTGCTAATGGTCACAAGCTGCGACTATATCATAAGCCAATTTCAAAGGATGCATTCATTTCGCATGTTGCAGCTGATCCAGATTATCAATTAGCGGAAGGGCATGAATTTTTTTCTACTCCTGTGAACGTTTAAAGAACACTACAATTTCCAAACATGAATCTGTACATAAATAAACTGATGTTTGTTTTATTTTTCCTTTACGCTTGATCGATTTTATTTTTGAAGAATGTGTGTAGGAATCTACTTGAGGAGTAGCGGTCGCAACTGGACCAAAATGATTGTGAGCACCCTAGCTTAATTTCCTTCTTTGAATAACTCCTTGAAAAAAAATATGAACAGTTCAATAGCAACAAACAATCAACTGAGAATATGCCTATTTTTTCCATCTTTCGCAGCTGTGAATCTGCCATAATTATCTTATTCTCCAACTGTAACTCCGCCAAATTTCTCTATTTTTGTAGTTGTGACTCCTCTAGACTTGTCCTATTCTCTAGCTATGACTCCACCAAATTTTGCTTATTTCTCTATTTTTGCAGCTATGACTCCACCATACTTGTCACATTCTCCAACTATGACTCCGCTAAATTCCACTCATTTCTCTATTTTTTGCAGTTGTGACTCCACCATATTTGTCCTATTCTCCAGTTGTGAATCCACCAAATTTCTCCCATTTCTATATTTCTCGTAGCTGCAACTCCACTAAATCTTGCCTATTTTTCCTACTTTTGTAGTTGTGACTTCTCTCGATTTGTCCATAGACCAGCTGTGATTTTGCTATATTTTTCCCACCTTTCTTATTTTTTGCAGCTGCGACTCCTCTAGATTTGTCCACAAAATAGCTACGACTCCGTCATATTTGTCCAAAAATATTGTCATCCATGACTCTTCTAGGTTTTGACTCACTTCACAGCTCCAATTATATTTCCAACAAGAATGAAAAGACAGATCTTGATTCATCGAGGGTAAGATAATAGTAGCATGCATGCAATTATGTTTTCAATTGATGGATGTGATGACACACTGAACTATTATGGAAAGTCACGATTCATCTTATATTGCGAAGGTACGAATTTTGACCATCTACATGATTAGGCATAAATTGTATTTGACAAAATTAATCATGCTTTGCCTTTTTGCACCTGTTAGTAAACCCATACTCATTTAATTGTCAATTAGTCTGTCCAAATGGGTACTTGGGATTATCACACGACTGTAACCTTTTTCCTAATTTGTACCAAATCTTTCCAATTATTCACTGCTTATAACTGTATCAACTTTCCTAATTTATCAAATCTCGACCTTGGTTGTCGTTGAATGTTCTTGTGTTGCAACTTCCACGTTTGGGCCTGTAATTCACCGATTTTGTATCAGAACTAAGAAGGAGAGGTGATATGGGTATACCAAATCGACATGAACCTGTGAATATGGGGGCTTTGCATAGGAACACGGAGGTTTTTTCCATTTTTGAAGCAACTAGTTGGACTGAGTACTTTCAACGCTTAAATAGTTTTCATACAGAAACAACTCTGTAGTTTGCCCTAAATTTGAGAGAAACCCATTCATAAGTTAGAGGTATACACATAGAATTCACTGAATAAATTATGGTCGAGGTTAATGGCTTACCTCAAGTAGGAAATACCTTGTTTGGACGAAAAACCCACAATGTGGCCGCAATACAATATTTTCTTGAAGCTAGTGAACAGGTTCTTCAAGGAAGGTGTGGGATAGAACTATAATCATTGCCTCATCCTTGGAATGAAGTGGCAGTCTTTCTGAATAAATATATCACCTATGAAGGTAGGTACCTGTTGACGGGCGTATTGACTATGCACGTAACGGGGAATACAACCCAGACCGAGATCCTTAGAGCAGGTTCCAAGCTGTTTGGGATGGTTGTTTCCGACAGGTTTAAAGGCTCTGTTAGCCTGAAATTCTAACTAAACTAAGTCTAAAAGATAAAACTAAAGCTATTACTTTGGTTAATTAAATCAAATGTACAAATCAAACTAATTAATCTACTTACTAATGAATTAGTAAATTGATTAAATTAATCTATAAATAAAATCTATTCAATTAACTAGGCTTATAAATAATCAAAAACATGTTTAAATGAGTTATAAAATTTACATTATTGACAACTATACATTAATTACCAAGAATCAGAAAATAACCTGAATATGATTCAATGGTTGTTTTTTATAAAATAGTTTAAAAAAACAACATGTAAATCAATTTATTCTGATCAAAAGCAATGCGAGAAATTAACCATGAAATCGATTTATGCTAATGGAACTACTGCATGAATACGCTTTGATAATATTTAAAGAAGTTTAAATATTAACAAAATCAGACAGTAATGATTACAAATCATATAAACAACAATATCAATCGTCAGTTACATAACATGATGC